>MJUU01066761.1:5010-44291 GCA_002080025.1 Modiolus philippinarum
TGGAATAAATAGTTGCGATATGTTATTTGAATTATTTAAATTTCGGCAAGTTGGACAATATCTTGCCGTTAACTCAAATAATGCATTTTAATTTTTCTTTTTTCAATTTGCGTGCTTTAAGGTGTAAAATTATTTATTTAATGTAACTTTTTTATTTTTATTCCTGCAGAATGACATCCCCGTGCATTATTTTAATAAAAAAAGCAGTTGAATTATATATTTGATATCATTGTTTTGCCGATTTGCTGTTTTCCCCTACTAAAATAATATTACCGGAGGCTATTTTAATTATAAATACTTCTTTGCTTTTTTTCTTTATAAACTCAAAAAACAAAAAAAGAAAAAATGTTTCAGAAAGCAGATATTTTAAAAGCGTTCAACATAAAATTATTATATATTTTTCATTATTCTGGTTAGCTGAATAAAGATCATCACTAAAATCTACGCAAAATTTTTAAGAACTTGTATATGCACATTAAAATCTTTTATAACAATATTAATATCCAATTCAATTTTCCAAACATTCGAAAAATCTATCAAGAATTCTTCAGATATTTTTTCTAAAATATATATGATTAATTTATTATTTTAAATTACATGCGAATTTGATTTCTTTTCCTTCAAAACAAAGTTCCTTTTCTTAATCAATATGTAAAATATCGAACTTCTATACTTAATTAACAATTATTTGTAATATATTAGGCGGTTTCTTTGATGATGTAATAACTGTTTTATCACTTTAATAGGTTTTGATCACTTTCTCAACAGGTGTTTGGGTAATTAACGGTTGAAGTATGACACCTGTATCATCAATAAACTTTATACCGATAGATCCACAAATGCCGAAAAACTACTAACAATGGAAAATATACACGAAATGGGATTTTAATGCAACAAAGCAATGTTTTCCTTCTATCTTCAGGATAATTTGAACCGTTAAAAACTAAGTGACCCGTTCTTTTCTTTTTTATATTATGAGTTTAATATAAAAATGTCAGGCCCGATGTAATTACACTGCATTATCTAGATAAAGCCCTCGATATATTGACTTATGCCTTATTCATTAAGTTAATAAACTAGGACAACAATTTAAATAGATGAAGAATAAATAAATGAATAATAAAAAAAAAAACACCTGTCAGTCTATAAATGGAGATACCCATAGTGTGATAAACCATATCAAAAACGTTTACATGTATAGAATGAAAAAAATGACTCCCCTCTGTCTGAGGGATGCTAGTTCCTTGACAATGGACTGACGAAATTTTGTTAAGTCTTCTGTAATAAAGATGCCATCAGCATTACGTCTGAGGTTTTTCTTAAGATGATAAACTGAGTTTTTAATCTTCCAATTTCTGAATCTACTGATGATTTGAGATTTTCCATCACGTATTTGACCTATGATATGAGATCGATTGATGTCATCGACGGCAAGCCGAAGTTCCATTTTGAGGTATTTGTTGACTATTTCTACAATTATCTCGTCTGTTTTTTGCAATTGATCTCTTGTTAATGGTACTTTATGAATACGTAATGATGTCCTGCGACCATACTGCTCCAGCTCTTCTATTTCTTTATAAAGAGACGATATTTCTCCATTAAAGTTTGTATTCTCAGTTTTATTTTTTTTTCATTTTCATCTAGTATTTGTTTATTGTCTGCCATACACTTTGCAGAAGCATTAGCCATATTGCGAAACTTTTCAAATTCACCCTCAATTCTAGCCATGGTGTTGTCGACATGGTTTCGCAAGACAGAGTTTTCATTTTTAAGATGGTCAATTTCAGTTTATTGTACCTCAATCTTTTGATTAAGAAGAGTAATATATTCTTCAACCACTTCAGAAATGGCAGCCTTAACCTCTGCCTTAAGATCAGATTTTAATTCAGTTATTAAGTCATGTTTTTGTTCTTTTAATATAGGAGGAACTATAATTTTAAAAACATCAGGTCTAAGAATAGTGGTCTGGACTAAATTCGACATATTAAACGTTTCTCCGTGGGTTTTGAACACAACAGGATTTGCTGACGGACCACTCGGACGGTCTTGTTGTTGTCGTGTAACAGAAACAGACCTATGTCGAGTTGCTGGTGGCAAAAATTAGTCATTTGAAGAAACTTGAGACTAACTTCTTCCTCGTGATTCACTATCTGACACAGACGTAGAGGATTCTACAGTAGAATGACTCGATATTTCAACCAGGTCGGCCATGTTGAATTGTTGTTTATGTTCTATTTGTTTTTGGCCAACCTCTTAAATACACAATGCGCTACGCATTTGCGGCATTAAAAGAGTCGATGAAGTAACAATAATGTCTAGCAACACATTGCTATAGTTTTTAACACGATTTGATACACAGAAAAGTCACAATCCGAACAATAACAGAGATACTTCTGAGCTACACCCTGCTTGTTGACGCCATTTGTTTTTTTATGTCCCTTCAGTGCAGATAAAATCTAAACGTTTGAAAGACCATAAACTCAAAGATGTTTGAAAAAATGATAGAGAACAATTAACCAATATGGAAGGTAATCCTTGACGAGCTACCAATGTGCTTAAATTTATCTACCATTGATAATCAAAGTCCTTAAAGTCACCACAACTCCTCTTTAAAAAGACCCCCCAAGTGAAATAAAAAAAATAAACGAAAAAATTGAAAATTAAAAAAAAATAGTAAATATATAAAATAAAACAAGAGCTGAATCAATATGGTTAGTGCAAAATTAAGTATGTGTGGACACACTACAGGTGGGGACACAGTACAAATGTGGACACAGTACAAGCATTTACACAGTTGCAGAAAAAATAAGATGCGAATAATAACATAATACCGAAATTGCTGTTAATTTGGATTTTGCATATGCGCATATCGACAACTAATGTCTCTTCAAGGCAGAAAAAAATCAAAATGTTCGAAATCCATATACCGAAATATATGTAGAGACTGACAGAGAACAAATTACCAATAAGATATAAATAGAAAAGCCAAAACAAGCTAAGTACAGAGCTATGCAAGAGGAAGATGCTACTTAGTTTTGAACAAAATTTTGTTAAATTTAGATATTGCAAGTTTCCAGATAAAATCGGTGTGAGAAGGGTGTGTGAGAAATAATGTGAGAAGGATGCAGGACATTTCAGAATGAAATGCAGTAAGTCAGTAAACAGGAAGTGCCCTTACAAAAAATATTGGCTTCCTGCGAACATTTGCTGCAGACCTTTTTAAAATAGCTGCAATTAGCTGCGAACTACCTGCGATAAATATTTTAGATTGCTGCAGGTCTGCTGCATGTATGAAGCAGACCTACTGCACACATTTTACCATGCAAATGAGGTTTGCTGCAGGTTTGTAGCAAACACTCAGCTTTCCAAATAAGGAACCTGCAAACGTTTCTGCAAACAAGCTGCTAACATTGCTTCGAACTTCTTACAAACGTAACTGCAAACTTCCTGCAAATATTAGCTGCAAACTTCCATCAAACATTGACCTAATTTCCTTTGTTAATGACAGAATGTTTGCAGAAAACTAAAATATACACATACATTTGTGTATATTATATAAGCATTTTAAATTCAGTATGTAAAAACTTCAAAAAGTGACATATTATTGAATTATCTGAAACTCTGGCACTGTCATCCTAATTTTTCCTTAATCATATCCATTTTCAAACACTGTTGTATAATATGCATTTAAATATTTTGACTCACTTAGTTTCACATTTGATTTACAGACGAAATTTCTTAAAGTTAATTGAATTTATTTGAACATGTTGAATGCTGATAAAACATTAAGTCTCAATTGAAGCTAGTAACAAATTTAAAATATGCCTTATTATTTTAGTTGTACATTCTCAAATATAGCACTCTCTTCTGAGCACATTAAATATAATGTGAATTAACAACTTTCTCAGAACATGAAATATAAACATGCTAGTAATTATACTTACCCACTTCATGATAAACCAAAAATCTTAAGACTTGAAAGAAAGAAAAAAAAAATTCCTTTCTACCAAGTGAAATGATACATTCCCTTAAAAAACACTCATAGTCTCTTCTTGTACACATTCAAAAGCAAATCTTATGTTCATTTCATTGGCTGATTTGTTTACTTATACTGTTTCTGTTAATTACTTCCTGTGAAATAATCCTGCACACATTCTGCAAACATAAGATGATAAATAATGTTTGCTGCGAACATTCTGCAAACATATGATGATTAAAAAGCTTCCTTCAAACATTCTGCAAACATAAATTGATAAACAGAGTTTCCTACGGGTTTGCTGCAAGCTTGCAGCAAAAGGCTGAGATGTTCGCAGCTAGCAGCAAATACCTGCAAACAAGAAAGTTACTTCTCTTCCTGCGAACAATTTTGTTTGCTGCGGACATGCTGCAAGTCTGCAGCAAACAAACCAATTCTGTAAGGGTGGTATTTCAATATTGCTGAAAAGGGGAGTCGCAGTACAGTACATGTACCTCATACTGAAGGTCCATCCTAAATATAAAATGGCTGTGATATGCAGCTGCTTAGAAAAATATGATAAAAAAGTCTCAATGATATGAATTCACTTTTTTACTTAAAAATTGAAAATCGAACCTCCTTTAAGTTAATGTATTGAAATACAATAACATTTTCTTATACAAAAATCAGGGACCTAATGTATTTTTTACCAGTTTGTAAATATCTTAGTGCTGGACCACCTTTTTATAAATAAATGCGAGGATATGAATTAAGAATTTTAAGAATCATAACGTTCAAAAGTTATAGAATACAAATAGCGAAAATGCATTTAATGTTAATCTCACAGATGACCATGTCACAATGAAAGGATATGGAGTACATGCACACGAGTCAAAGTATCGACAGAAACATGATAAAACCAAGCAAAGTAACAAAGCTTTAATAGTTGTTCTTTATCTTGAAGTCACAATGAGGACTTCAAAAATGGGCTTTGCTCATATTTTTTTTAGTGAAAAGAATACTTAATCATTTTGGACCACCAAAAGATTGAAAAGGATAAAAATGCAGTATGAAAACAAATGATATCCATAAGAAATGCCAGAATTGAAATGCAGGTTTCCGCTGGCTTTTGCTAGTGCCGGTATCAAGTCCGGCTGTCCCGAGTTCCTATCGTTGTCTACGTTTGTTTTTTGTCTTATTCGTGTTTTTCATGCGTAGTTCCATGACAGATTGCGGCATATTATTATAAATTTAAGCCATTGAAGGTGTTTCCTGTTTTCAATTTTTTTTTACATTCCTCACCGTTTTTTTGAAGATCTTATGGTGGCTTTGAGTGTTTTTACTTCCCTTTGGTTCGTTGTCTCTTTGAAACATTCCCCGTTTCCCTTTTTTTCTACATATAACGAAATTTATGTTGTATACATTGATGTTTGAAAAACCCGGTTATCCAACATAAAACAGTATAACTTTGCTCTTACTGTAAACGTAGTATTTTCATTTGGATTCCTGCATAAAAGATTTATAATCTATAGATATAAACAAATTGAATTTTATACATTTTATTATGAAAATAATTCTTCAATATTACACTCAAAAGAAGTGTAAATTTATACCACCTAAAAAATAAAAATAATGGCACAGTTATAAGGGTAAGACTAATCAACAAAACATATGTTAATTCCAAAATATAAATTTAATCCTTCAACATATATATGTATCCCCATTATGCATAAAATTACAAAAAATGTTACATTACTTCGCTACTTAGTCCTACAGTGAGGTGCTGACATAACCTCTCGTCCAAGTAAACTTTGAGGGCAGTCACAAGAACTTGAAGTTAACTTGGAGCAGACTTAGAACCGTCCTATAATCATGTCTGCTCTGGTCCTAGAATCACGTCTGTTCTAGCCATGACCGTTCTACTTAAGTCTGTTCTAGCTATGACCGTTCTAACGAAGTCTGTTCTAGCCATGACCGTTCTACCTAAGTCTGCTCTTACCATGGCCGATTTTTTCAAATCTGTTCTGGTCATGACCGTTCTTGCAAAGTCTGCTCTGGGCACGGCCGATCTGGTACTAGAATTTAAACTGGATATTTTATAGGATGTGTTGGAATTTCCTGTTTCTCGAGCACGAATTCCTTTCAGTACTAAAACATAAATAACTATCTTATCTTTAACACAATCTGGGCACACAGAAGCTATAGCTAGTCGTCATATAAGCGGGAGGTGGATGCATCATTACACCTGATTTAACCCACCATTTTATTTATAAAATGTCCGTTCCAAGTCGTGACTATGACGGCTTGCCTAAAATGTTCTGTGTCGGATCGTGTTTCCCTGATTCAGTCGAATGTTATACGGATTTTCCTTACTGGTCTCTTCCTTTGATCGATTCGGACTTTTGTTGTCACTTTTATATGTCTTACATGTACGATGTTTTCAATTATTATTTATTTCAGTTAACGTAGTCTGATAATTATTATCATTTTTCCTTTAATTGAATTCATGATTTTTATATTTCATGATAATAATTTTAAGGAAAACTATTGCAAACTCAGTTTTCGGGTATACTGTCTAGAGTAGGACAACATCTCTTACTTTTTTTTAATTTTACCTTATATATAAACACAGGTAAATAATTATCCGCGAAAAAGACATCTTACCAACAAAAACTTATTTCATATCTCAATAATTCATTTCACTACAAAATGCATTTTTATATCTGAATAATTCATTTCATAATTCTATTTATTTTTTATTTTTTTCCAAAAAATATTTTGTTTTTATAATGTAACTTAACTTGAAAAAAATACGCTCAGGATTCTGGCTACGACCATGACTGGTCAGAGCGGTCAGGATTCCAGAGCAGACTTCGAGCAGTTCTAGGGGAGACTTGATACCTGTTCTTAGTTAACTTAGAGTAGATTTTATGACTGCTCCAAGTTAACTTTATGAGAGGTTATGTCTGTACTCCACTGTACATTCAGGTATAAGACTGACATACTTAGTAAACATATCATTGAAAAATATAGAGAAACAAAGAGTTATAAACATTTCTACCGTAACTTACCGATACAATCGAGATCAATACTTAACACATATCCTACTAACATATACTGACAATTCAAATGTTATTAATAGTTTAATGTTAACATTTTATGTACAAATCCATTAATTTATGACCACGGTTACAGGCTTACACTTTTTAATCCATGTTTATCAAAAGCCCAAAAGGTAAATTAATAAAAAAAAATAGAATTTGATGTAAAATTATATCCAACAATTTGCAGTCCTGAACCAGTCAATGTCAATTGATAATAAGTGATACACATTGACTTCCTCATTAAGAAACACCCGTAATCTAAAAATAATACTTTCCTGTTACAATTCAATGTGATTTACTTTACCTTCAACGTATGCGGCAATGTTTGTGAAGTCAAGAAATAATAATAATAATAAAACAAGATCAAGTTCATATGCAATATATCACGATGAACAAGAAATTATGTTTTCTTCCTTTCGCCTATAGAAAGCATTCATGAAATAAAAAAGTGGGGATTTGTGAGCAAATTCGTTTAAACCATTGAACTGCAGAAAACCAGAGGAGTTCCGAAATCTGACACAAATTGAAAAATGTGATGAGTAAGCCACCTTAATATACAGGTAAAACGGGTATATTTTAAGACAAACGCAAATATGAATACACAAAAATGCAGTTTATTCAAAAATCATATAAAAACATTACAGAATTGTCACACCACATGTTATAAGAAAACTGTTGTACCAAGGAAACTATGTACAAACTAAAACCCATGCAACAACGGCAGTAGAATACCGAAGGAACAAGGGAAGCGAATACCACAAAAATCGAAATCCAAAGACATGGCAAAAACGGCAACAGAGAAAAACAAAGACAAAACAAGGACGTGAGACAGGTACAATGCACGGAAATAAAAAGACGACACCAAAAACTAAGGTACTCATAGTGTGAACTCCAGTGAAAACCGGGAGTGACATCAGGTGCTCCGGAAGGGTAAGCATGTCTTGCTCCGCTAGCGGCACCCGTCACACTATCAGTGAGTCAATCTAGGGCTGAGTCTTTATTGCTATTACTTTGAAGACGGCTGTCGCATCAGTTTTAATAATATTACTAAAATGAACGTTTTCTTAAAAAGGAAAAGACTGGCATGTTTTCGAATTCGCTTTATATGTTCTAAAGAAAATCAAGCGTTAATACAATTAAACAATCTAAACATTGGCAGATTCATAATAAATTATCATTATTAAATGTGCTTAATGTTTACTTTATATAAAAATGGTTATTCCTAAGTAGTAAACTATCGAAATTCCCTGTTTTGTTTTTCGCAGATAGCCATTTCGACAACTTATGTCTCTTCAGTGCAAATGAAATCAAAAGTTTAAAATACCAGTAATCAAAAGATATGTCAAAGCTGATGTGGAAGAAAAAACGATGACGAATCTAAATGAAATGCCAAAATCAGTTAAGGAAAGGATATGCAAGAGGGAGATACACTGTAGTTTCAAACAAAATTTCTTTAATTGATATTGCAAGTTTCGAAAAAAAAAATTGCTTTAAAGTTAGCACCAAAGCAATGACTAATGGGTTGGCGAATAAAATAATGTGATGCTTGCATAACGTTAAACATGTAAACTATGTACATCAAAGGTTAAAATAAATGGTAAAGACACAAAAACCATGCACAAAAGGTTTAATTGTCAAAATGGTCATAACTCAAATAATAACAAAAGTTATCTACTGTAGTACTTCAATATGATTAAACACTACAGTTTCATTATAAGTACTGAAAGACAAGTTCCAAAATAATAGTTCACATTCCTAAATCAAAAACATTTGATGGCTCTCTAAAATGAGGTTTATGCAAGAAAATCAGAATTATCGTTAAGTTATCAAGAGGGGTTAAGACGTAAACAGATTTGCCCTTCATCGGAATGCATTCAGTCCTAATAGTTTTATTTATGTAGTTAAGAATTTCATTTAGAACATCGGTATCAATATTTTTACTTTGTAGATACGGAAAAAAATATGTTATGTCCTTTCTAAAACGATATTAAATCTATTCCACAAATAAAAGTAACAAAATATAAATAGAAATAAAAACATAAAAAAATGGTAAAAATAATGAAAATAAAACAAAACATGTTCATTTTGTTTCTTTACATCTTGAAAGTTACATCATTGAGAGTTGCATCTGAAACAAAAGGCGTCACAGCAACAATCTATACACTTGGCCATAAGTAAGGGACAACTAAGTTTGAGTACATAGACAACTAATTCAAATTATTTATAGTTTTTACCAATATTTTTTAAAAACCTTTGTTTATTTAGTCTTTGGTATCAATTTTTGAACACTGATCGACTAATAACAAGGGAGCAAGTGAGTTTAAACTGACTCCTTATTTAGTTCTACAAAACAAGTTTGCTGCACGTGCGTTACAGGTAAAATGTACAATCTGAACGTAAATTAGGAAATGGTACTAGTAAAACTATCCGAGTATGAGAGATAGAAGCTATTGGTATGGTTAAAGCTGGTAAGACACAGAGGCATGGCACAGAAAGGTTCAATATGAGTCACTCCGTCATCATCTGATTATTGCGACGTTCATAATATACAGGAAGTGTTGGTGAAAGACAGAGATCATCAGGCCGACCCGTTAAAACAACTAACCAAAAGGATAGACTATTAAGGAGGCTTACCTGACAACAACGTTTAGCAATTCTAACAGGTTTCGTAGGCAGTGGCAAATGATTGTCCGCATAAGCAAAAGAACTGTCAGCAGACGATTGAACGCGGAAAGAGTGCGAGCAAAGAGGCCAATGAAGCGACTGTGAATTAAAAAAACTGCAATTTACACGTGATCACAAGTGTCGATTTATATGCTCATGGCAACATGTTCGCTGGTCGGACAAGGGCCGATTTATTTAAAAAAAAAAACAGTTGATGTCTGAATGTGTGTATAGCGACAACGTTACTCGGCATATAATCAGAAGCACGGGCACTGCGGCTTTCGGAGGAGGCGGTATAACTGTTTGGGGATGCTTCTCTGCTTGGAAATCGTCCAAAATTTAAGGACGACAATGTAAGACCCGCAGGGTGCATATTATTAATGACTACCATGTACAGGAGACAATAGAGACACAAATTTGGCCTCCTTTGTCTCCAGACATGAATCCTGTAGAACATGACTGGAATTATATCGGCTGAAAACTTACTGTTAGTGACCCTTCGTGTAAGAACATCGACGAACTAAGCAATACTTTGATTCAAGAATGGCGATAAATCCCGGAATAGAGACCGCACAGACTCGTTCAGGGTACGAGGAGCCGTGATCAGGAACTATACCAGAAACATGAAAGATACACGCATTACTGATTCGTTATTTTGCATAAATGGAAAAAAAAAATGATTTCTCTATTTCTTAAAACAACCTTCATCATGCCAACACTTTGCATCTGACGTTGCCAAGGTTTCAACCACAAACTTTTTCAGCATATTGTTTGGTTATTTTGTCATGTTTTTCATAATTTGGAAATTGAAATCCTGATTAAAAATCAGAATGTTTTACTTTGTCGACTGACATTAAAATCATTATACATATTACTCAGATTATTTTAGTATAATGTTGGACTGAAAAGGGAACCCCCATTAAAATTGTAGTGGTCCCTAACTTTTGACCAATTGTAAAATAAAATATTGTGTTTGCTTATAATACGGAAAGCTTCAAAAATTTTGATGAAATAGTATGATTAGATTCAATCGCATGCATATGAAATCTTGAAAAATATAGACGCATGAACCGTTGTTGAAAGCTCTCAATATGTCAGATATTGCATTTGCTGCTGTACTTTTTCGTTGCGTTTGGATATCCGCTTTAATCAATATTGCTTTCATTCTGATATATATGTAGTGATTACTCATCGAAGATCAAGCATCAGTAGTCTTGGCATCCAAACAAACGACTTCAGAAGGATGATGTCTTCCTGAAATAATAAAAAAATAGTTAATAGTTAAGCAAACTTTTACTCAAAAGAAAAAAAAATAAAAAACTGAAATTTCTGTACATTTGAGATCTGTAGATGGTAATTTCGACCTCTTATGAATAGTCTTTACGCGACTGAAATTTCAATTAGATTTATTCACTTTCCAAAAATTAAATACAGTTGATTTACAAAAAAGAAAACTATTAAAGAATCACAGGGCTGGAGATACCCTCTGGGACGTACAATCCACCTGTATGGCTATCAAGACAGTTATATATATAAAAAAAAAGCTTGCGGTAAATTTCAGTACTACCTATAGTTATTTCGACAAATTTGGTCTCTCCAATGTTGATAAAATAAAAATAGCTGGAATACCGTTTTTTAAATACGTTTAAAAGCTGAGAGATACCAAAAAACCTTAATGGTAAATTTCGCAAGAAAATTAAGCCGAGGGTAAAGTTTTTCAGGGCCCGCATTCTCTCTCGATTTCAAGATATCAGGACGGCATAAAATCACGAAAAATCGGTTTTTGCGTCCGGAAATGATCGGGTGTTTCGATACACGTTACCGTTGAGGGCAAAAACCTGACCTGAAGTTTGTTTATATGTGTTAGGGTGTGTACAATTTCAATAAAAACTCAAAAGGCAAATTATATTTCATCTTGTATAGAAGAAAAACATCATGTCAGAATTCTCTTCAATATGATAGTAATAAGACATGCCCAAACAGTGTATACTCTTTTTATATAGTTAATCGCATCATTCGGTGGTAGGATTGTAAGAAGATAAACACTCATACTAAACCTAGTCAGGTATATATATAGGTTTAGGTAGCCACAAACCGGTCTTACCCTACCGCTGGCTTTTGCTAGTGCTATCCCGAGTTCCTATCGTTGTATACATTTTTTTACATATGTGTTTTGTCTCAATATTGATGTTTTTCTTGTGGGTTTTTGCAGGTGAATTGTGGCATGTTATTGTGATTTTTGACCATAGTGGGTGTTTCCTATTATCTTTAATTTCCAATTATAGAAAAATGTGAGAGTTGAAAGAGAAAATAGATTTTTCACTGCATTGCATTGAAAAGAAGGGTGATACTTACATGTGATTGCAAGACTTTTGTCTGGCATTAAGATTCTTCCAGAAGTAGAAGTCATAAACATTTAACTTAACAACCTACCAACATCCTTTTTATGACGAAGCTTCTTTCTACGGATTTGTATAAAGCAACGTAGTAATAACAATGCAATCGCGGCTCCACACACCCAAACAGCTACCATCCAAATAGGTCTTTCTGTGAAATGAATGATATATATTAACGTCCCCAAAAAAACAAAAAAAAAACAAAAAAAAAAAAACATAAGTAATACAAATAGAAAGCTACATTCTAAAAGCGTTGTTGGGTTGATAAATTGGCAAACACTGAATTTGCAGTACAACTGGTTTCTGATGGTCAATTTGACACCTAATGAGAAAAAAGGACACAAAAAAGCAAAGAATCAGACATGAAATGGGCGATGGAAATCAAATAAATAGAACTGCATACAAGCAACGCAGATAACATTTTAATAATAAACTTTGGATTTGGAGATGCTCCAATGTTTTAAAATAATTTCTGAACTTGTCAAAATATCAGTTTTCAGATCTGCAGCGGCATTTCTGACATATACTTAATTTAATAAAAGAACCATTCATTGAATGTATTGACAATTAAAGGATATGGTGTAAATGAACATGAGACAAAGTCTCTTCAAGTAAATGATAAAACTAAAGAATGGAAAAACGCTTTACTATACCAATTCTGACTTTTCCTAGATTGGCTCACTTACAGTGTGATGGGTGCTGTTAACAGAGCAGAACATTCTTACCCTTTCGGACTACCTGGTGTCGCTGTCGATTGTTAAGGGAGTTAACACTGTAAAGTGCTGAAGTTTTCTGTGTTGTCTAGTATATCATACTTTTAAATGTAAGTTTTCTCTTCTTCAGGGATGTTTGTGGTTTCGATTTATCCTTGTCAGTGTTTAAATACTACAGAATTAGCAAAACTTTTCAAGATGTCATCTTGGTACTTTTGAGGGTTAGAGAAGTAATATGTAACATGGATTTTCTAATTGGTTATGTCATAGGATTAGAAAATGACATTATCAAACAGCTATTAATCAGATCTTTCAAAGACACATTTGCCTCAATAACCGTGTCATGGGTGTTACTAACAGGATAGGTCATGCTTACCCTTCCGGGGCACCTGATAACACCCTGAGATTCATTGAAGTTCACACTGTGTGTGCCTTTTTTATATGTTGTGTCTTTTATTTCTCTGCTTTGTAGCTGTTTAACGTCATTGTTTTCTATGTTCTCGTTTTGGCCATGTCTTTGGACTTCGATTTTTGTAAATACCACTCATTTATTCCTTGGTATTTTCTTGCCGTTTCTTCATCTTGAAGTCACAATGATGTCTTCAAAAATGAGCTTTGTTCTCAAAACCGTTTCCATCCGTTGGCCGACTAAAAGACTCGAAGAAGACAATCACAACATATAAACAACATGGCACTCATAGAGTCAACTGCAAGAAAACTTGGCATAATAAAATAGTGAGACGTGGGTTTCATAAACAGAATGGTGTGAATAACATTTGGAAATTACAACAAATAAATTCCAAATTTGAAAGAATGACAGTGTATCCATATAAGATACTCCCCCAAGAACAAGTGCATCATAACTGAAATATAATCTATGGCGTACATGAAAAGTACATGGAGTAAATGCAAATGAGAGATAGTCACTACAATGCATGGCCACACCAAGCAATGGCAAAACCTTTTATTATTGTTCTTCATTTTAAAGTCAGCATGAGGCCTTCAACAATGAGCTTTTCTAATACCTCAAAAAAATTTCAAGACGACCCTCTAGCACCAGTTTCAGCGGAATTCATTGTTAAATATCCTAAATAAATATATACCCCCAAAACTACATCATAGATAAAAAATTAAATGATCATCTGATAAACAAAGCATTTACTTACTTAAATATGGAGCATGTCATGCTAAGCCTTCTAGAACAACTGATGACTCTTCTAGTTTAGTGGTCCACACTGTAAGTGTTTTTTTTTTATTTGTGGCATTTGTTTTATGTTTCCTTTGTTTGGTCTTTCTGTTCTGTCTGTATGTGATCAATATATTGTTATGTCTTATTTATATATCATTTTTGATTGTTGCGTCGGTGTTCATTTGAAATTTATTTACAAAACAAAAGTAAAATATCATAGAAAACCAACGCAAATTCATTATATTATACAAAAGTAAAAGTTAAAAAGATAACCAATTAAATACGTCAAAGATTATAAAAATCATATCGTTGTTTTCGTTTGTTCTATGTCTTTCAATTGTGTTTTTCTAGTACACTTCGTCTATGGATTGTGCCCTTTGAATACAATTTTTGGCCATTGCAGCTGTTAACTGTTTAATCATAGATAACCAAGGTAAATACAAATAAAAAATAAATACACCACAGATAACAAAAAAATGAATGCAGAATATATAAACAACAGATATGTCATAGATAAAGAAATCATAGATAACCAAAGTACAGTTCAAAAATAGCCAGATAGTACATTACAGATAACCAAAGTCTACACATCCTACACAACCAAAGTAGATTTATTATAGAAAACGAAAATTCAACATAGATAACCATCAAAGATAATCAAAATAAGCAATCAATCTTACTCAATTGTATGTGATGAAAAAGGTAGTTCTTATATGGGAACCATTGAAACCATGACGACCAGCCATATGAAAATCTCCAATAACATTATGAGCAACGTCACTACAGTCTGAAACAGGCGACGGAAGTTTTGTGCACAAAACGACAGTAAATCGTATGTAATGGCTGTCATTTCTGTGTACACTATAGGTCCGTCCAGATCATTAAATGTCCTATTAGAATCTAAATAATTCATGTTTGCCGGTGGTTTGTAGTCGCTTTACATATGAGTGTTTATTATTATCGTTTATTTAACCCCTCGCTCCGCTATGCTACGCTCTGGGTAAATACTAACGAAAATAATGGCCATCCATATGTAAACCTGCGCCCATGAATTATTTCTAGTTTATTCCGCTTCTTGGGACTTCATGATTAACAAATAAAAGTTGATGTTGTTAAAAGTACAAATAGAAAGCCAAGGCATAATATAAAAATCAAAGATGAACAAAGTTAAAACATCATTAACCACGTAAGTTAATTAATATCATAGACAACCAAACATTCATGATCATAGATAGCCCAGGAAAAAGAACACCTAGGTAACTAAAGTATATAATGCAAGATAATTAAAATTAAAAAAAATATATTGATGTACAAACGAGATACCCTCAAGAGCTTATATCGCTCACCAAGGTCGTGTCAATACATATATTCAAATCAACTTTTACTTTAAAATGTCCCCTTTTAAAACTATGCAAATAAGCCTTTATGTTATATAGTCAAACATTTAACCATTTCCCTACTGACTGCCATTTTCAACAGAAAGTGGATCTGCAAGACCAAATTTTAAAGATTTTACTTTAAAAGGTTTCCTTTTCAAACTATGCAAATAAACCTTTATGTTATATAGTCAAACATTTAACCATTTCCCTACTTACTGCCATTTTCGACAGAAAGTGGATCTGCAAGACAAAATTTTAAAGATGCCTATTATTCCAATCTTTATTTCCAACAGTCCAAATGGTTCCAAAGTAGTCCTTTAATGTGTTTCAATATTTAACTATGTTCCTTAAGGTAGTCAAATTGGATATGTGCACACTTGAAAGACATTTGTTTGAAAGGGGGCAAATAATGATTAATTTTAGTAAAGTTTGATTCTTTTTAGCCCAATTGTTTCAGAGAAAAAATATCTTTGAATGTTTTTTCCATGGAGTCCAATCATAAAAAAACATTCCCTGCTGGCGGTCATCTTGGAAAATGAATTGTCACCAAAGTAAAAATACCTGATCAGCACTACATATACTCTTGGTCATAAATATGGAATCTTCGTATTTCCTGAGTCAAAATTGAACTTTGGAAGCATTATTCACAAAAGTGTGTGGATGAAAGTACAATATTTTGCTTATAACATTATTTTCTAGCCTCCGAATCCACGAATCTTACAAACCAATCATTCAACCCATTCTGAAACCTACCCTTTTTTGCGAAAATGGGACATTTTTTAAAACAAACATTTGGTGAACAAATATTTCTCAAAAATGGTATTTTCGATGTCCAACGTGTACAAGAATGATTTAAGTGATACTTTCAGTGACCTTTCAAGGATAACTTGAATTTAAAGCAAAACAAAGAGCTCTTAAATATCTCGGGCATTCTCAACAAAAAATATTCCATATTTATGACCAAGAGTATAAATAAAAGTTTGGTTTAAATCCATCCAGACGTTCTCTCTCGAACATCTTCAAATGCATTGCTCTTAGGGACCGACCATTTAACTTGAAACTTGCTATGTTTTTTTCTAAAACATATTTTGGACCTGATTTTATGTGAAAAAAAATATTTTGGCTGCCAAAATGATGAAAAAAAATTTCTGAAGGAGGCTTTCTGCCCCCCAAAAAATGTTAATTTTGGAGAAAAATATTTTGTTGATACACGTGAAAAAAATAAATAATTTTTTTTCTGTGCAGAAAAAAAAAAAACCATAACCCCCCCCCCTTTTCAGGTTAAATGGTCGGTCCCTTAGGGTACAATGTTAAATTATGTTTACCGCCGACAGTCATATTGGATAAGGGATTGGCACCAAAGTATCAACTCTCAGGAAGGACATTGCTTTGAACATCTTTGTCTTTGTTAATATATCAAGGAAATGAAGTAAAATTCATTAGAGATAACCGAGTAAAAACCTGAGAAATAACATAGATAAACAAAGTAAAAATATCATAGATAACTAAAATAAATATGTCATTGGTAATCAAAGTTAATATGTCATAGATAATCAAATTAATGCATTTGCAGTTTAGATAATTTAACATCAGCTAGATTCTGATGCTTTCTCTTCATACGAAAATGTGAAATAAAGAAGAAAAGCTTTTGATGCAATTGGGAATAAGTGACACAAAATTCCGCGAGAATATTCCGATTGATTGATTGTTTGTTAACGTACATTGAGCATGTATGCTACATAAGGGATGAGAATAACACCCATTCTAATAAGCAAGGACAATCAAAACGTTTGATTTAAACTAAAACAAGAGGCTCTCAAGAGCCTGTATCGCTCACCTTGGTTCTGCAGCACTATAATTCCAAATTGGTGGTCCGTCTTTTGTGGTGTATGTACATAAGAATCAGACACTTTTTATAAAATTTAATTAAAATTGTTCAAGCAGTTTCAGAGAAGATTTTTGAATGCAGTTTCATAACTTAAGGAACTAAGTTAATCTACGTTCCCTGCTGGCAGCTATTTAACATAAAACTTTGAAGAAGGTCACATAAGGACTATCATATCAAAATTCTACTGAAATTGTTCAAACAGTCTCAGAGGAGAAGATCTTTTTTATGCATTTCTCACTTGGTCCAATGTTAAACTATGTTTTGCTACTGGTGGTCATGTCGGAAGACGGATCAGCACCAAAGTAACAAGCTTGGTCAAAACAAAATCTCACAAGTTTCATTTATGCAATGTTTAAATTGAATCCATTCAATGGTTTTCCATGATATCTTTGTATGCATTTCCCCACTGCTGGCAGCCATGTTGGATGATGGATCAGATTGAAGTAACAACACTTGGTCAGCTTCTCATAAGCAAAGTTTGGATTACGCAGTTCTCTAGAAGAAGATCTTTTGTTAACTTAAGTTCACAGCTGGTGACACTTGGTCAGCCTGACAGGCATCATTCATGTGATGTTTGATTTAAATCCATTTAGCAGTTCTCTAGAAGATCTTTGTTTGCATTTCCCACAGGGTCCAATGCTGTCCGCATGTAAGATGACAGATTGGCACCAAAGTAATAACACTTGGTCAGCACCTCATAAACATCATTCATGCCATGTTTGGTTCAAATCCATTCAGTGGTTCTCAAGTAAAAGTTCTTTGTATGCATTTTCCCATAGGGTCCAATGTTAAAATTAAGATCCCCGCTCGCGGCCATGTTGGATGATGGATCGGCACTAAAGTAACAACACTTCGTCAGCACCTCATAAGGATCATTCATGCCAAGTTTCGTTCAAATCCATTCAGTGGTTCTCAAGAAGAAGTTCTTTGTATGATTTTTCCCATTAGGTCAAATAGTAAACTAAGTTCCCCGCTGGTGGCCATCTTGGAATCGGTTGGAAAACTTGAATGTGTTCAATAAAATATAGTCCTTAACATGCTGAACATTTTTGCATTTAAAACTTGACCTCTATCTCAAAGCGTTTTTGAAATATAGGACATAAAGTTAAAAATCACGAAAAATTTGACCAATAAAGGACCACAACTCATATATAAGTACTTGGATTTTCTTCAAAATATCCATGTGGGTAGATCTTAACATGCTGAACATTTTTGCAATTTAAACTTAACCTCTATCTGTTATAGTTTTTTCAATAAAAAATTAAAAAAAACATCAAAATTTTGAAAATTTTACGGAAAAAGGGCAATTAATCTTTGACGGATTGTCAGATTTTCTTCAAAATTTCAGCATGGGTATTGTCATGCTGATCATTTTTACCACATGTCCGATTTTTGATATCTGTAACGGTTTTTGAGTTATTTGCCAAAAACTGTAATTTACCCCTATGTTCTATTTTTAGTAACGGTAGCCATGTTGTTTGACCTAAGACATACAAAATAACAAATTTGAAACTAGATACCCTAGTGATGATTCAGTTAAAGTTTGGTTCCATTTGACCCAGTGGTTTCAGAGGAGAAGATTTTTGAAAGTGAGCCAACGACGGACGGACGACGGACGGACGGACGGACGACGAACGCCAAGTGATGGCAAATGCTCACCCTGGCATAGCCAGGTGAGCTAAAAATTGTAAATTTGTAAAGGTCTGTTATCCAAATTGCAAAAAAAAATACAATTCAAATTTCTTTCAACAGAGTTTGCTTCAAGGAATTCTAGACTACAGAAAGAGTAATACTAAACTAACTCATAAAATTTCGTTGAAATTGTTAGACTGGAGATAGATATCTAATACTACTATATCCCAGGAATACCTCTTGTTGCATAATGCATTGTTCATTACAGTTAACAAAGAGGTTTTTGTTCTTGTTTCCCTGGTTTCCTAATTATATATATAACATGGATTGTCACAAAATGAAAAGATCTTAGCAATCAACTATAAAAAAGGAATCTGAGTTCAATTAAGATTGATACTAACCATAGCATTCAAAACCATGTACAATATTATATGCCCGTCTCTCCTGTCCTATAATGCACTCTATATATACTGGTTTCCCACAGTCGTGTAAACGTTCATTTGATTGGAGATGAAATGAAACATCATATAAAATACGATGTTTATCTGTTCTGGTTACATTTAACTTGGTGGACTTTCCCTGTAAGAAAAAAAATATATATGTAACTTACCAATATGCCAGACCTATTCATATTAAACTATTAAATGTATAATATCAAGTGACATTCAGAAATTGTTCAAACAAAATTCACCTAGCTATTTAAAACTGTATTCGTTTGGCTCGAAGTATATTCATCTTTTGATGAGGGTAAAAACCAAATCACCGAACAGAATTGTCAAGAGCAGTAATCAAAAAAGCAAAATAGACAAAAGCAGATGCGAAACCACCGAACAGTTGCCAGCTGCAATTGTCCTGACTTGGTACAAGCATTTCAAAAGAAATAATGGGATAAACAAGTTTAATGGCTGGCAAATCCTCCACTTCCAATGCGGTAGTGTGCAGTGGCAACTCAACAGTAATTGCTATTGAAAGGTCGTAGACAGTGAAGAGAACAGTGCATCCCATTACTAATTAAAACATGAATTTTGAATTACAGTTCGAACCGAAATGTCTCATTTTTACACAAGGGATGACAATAATATCTAAAAGTTCTAGGATTCGATGATATTCTCACAGCTCTTATCAGGTATTATATGGAGAGAATGGTAAATTGTAAAACAAATGTATTACAATAAAAGATATAAAGTAGGGGTGTTTTGACATCTAGCGATGAATTTCACACAAATCGGTGATGAATGCCGTCTTGAACTTAGTATGAAATATGAGAAAAGGTCATTGTTGAAGGCCTATGGTGATTTCAGGATGAAGAACAACAATAAAGCGTTGACCATTATTTGGGGCCACCATGTAATTGTAGAGGCTTTGTCTCATGTGCTTTTACTTCATAGCATTTCATTGTTTATTTTTGCTACTGAAAATCATTTTAGCCTCTTAAGGTAGTACGGGAGTTTAAAATTGCGCATCATTCTTGCGCATGTGACAAAAAATGGAATTTACAATGGGAACGTTGCCGAAACCATTTCCAATGTCTTGCAATAGTTAAGTTTGATGAAATATGCCACTTTTATTGCATGGCCATGCAGAATATCGAAACTTTCAGCTAACTCCACTTCAAATAAGGGGAGATAATTTGTATAGAAAAAATAGGAAACAGTTTGTTTTTTGCGATTTATTCAAAATTAAGTTGGGTGACCCCCCTTTTTTGTTCATAGAAATTGAAGGACAGTATATTAGCTATTAATTTACCAATTTTAAAAAAAAATTCCATCTGATGTAACTAAAATAATTTACATTTTTGTTAGAATTCGCTAATTTTCCCTATTATTTCAACCTAAATAGCAGATTTTTACATTTCATATTTCATTTTTATATGGACGTTGACCCCTTATTTCTATTTTATTTTTCGTATGCTCTTATAACAAAGGGTAAATCATAAAAATATCAGAAAATTCTATCTGACAAAATTTTAGACCCCATTATCACCTTAAACATTGTAAATAAATAAAGGCAAGGCTAAGGTAGTACATCGGTTCCAATTAATAATTAAATTGAGCAACTATCAAGACAGGCTTTGCTATAAAACAAGCTGGTGAAAATTTCATGGTACAAACATACTCTGATTGTTTTTCAAAATCAACTAACAAGTGTCGAATAAAACATTTCATTAGTCAAACAAGCAAGCAGATAATTTGGTTTTCGAAACATAACACAAATGTCAAGTTTCGGACATTACTGTTTATATTTTCATTTATAGTAAGCAGTGCCAACGAAGTGATAAACGATATAAAATGAGTTTTTGTAACAGTAGTAGCAGTAAATTTAGAGGGTTTTGTGAATAGCTTTCCAAGTATATTGAATTCTGGTGGGTTTGGCATTCCTTTAAGAAGACACGATCTAGATGTATTATTGTTCCACGAACTCTATATGAAGGAAAAGTTTGAGGTATGATTTTAAATCAGACGAAACAAACCAAATTGTTTAGACCTTAAATGTAACAATTCCTGTTTATTTTGTTCATATAACTTCAACGTTTTGATAAAAAAAACATCCAAAATGTTCAATGACAAAGACTAAATTCCCTTAAGTAGGAAATTTATTATGAATTATGTCTGGCTGTCACCTTTAGCATTTTGAAAGACTTAAAATTTCTATTGATAGTAAACTTTTATCTAACAAGAAATTCGTTGAATGTGTGAAATTTATAATCACGACATGTACATTGAGAGAATTGTATAAAAGTCATACATGTAATATTGATATAGATTCACAAGATATATACAACAGCAATCTAACAGTCATATTATACTATACCTTTTGATATAGCTTGCATTCTGGTTCGGGATAAACTCTGCTAAAATTAACATTTAGTGTATAATTGTCTCCGTGGTGTTCATATTCTATTCTTGTTGAATTTTCGTCAGGAATGGCTACAAAGATACTCCAAAATTCAATGTAGGTAAATTATAAACTTTTATAGGATTTTTTCTACATAAACGAGTTTCATTTATTTAGTATTTTTATGAACAGTTACAAGAAGATAGCGTGCCTCTAACATAAGATTTGTTGGTAAGTGTTTGTTAGACAGTTATGGAACCCGGATACAGAGGAGTGATCAATAGTTGAATGAAATGCGCCTAACTTTTCATCCGAAAAAAGAAGAAATAGTATTGACATGTGTTAAATACAGCATTGCTTTGAAAGTTCACTGTAGTTTTGAAAAAAAAAACTTATTTATCTTGTATGCAGATGATTAATTCGGAACTCATGTGGTTGTGCAATGTATTTGCAGTGGATAAATTTTCAGCGCTTCAATGATTTGTGTAGATTTGTAAAGAATTTGTCCATTAGTTTCAGCTTTGTCTCATCTATCTGTTTTTAAGGAAACCTAAACTGCTAAATAAAAAGCGACTTTTTTGTGGAATATTTTGTAAACTAGCGTTGAGATATCTACATATATGCTGCGCTGTTACAGTTGACATGCTACGAACTCCTTCATGGCAACCATAAATAAGACTTACAAAAAACAGAATCATGTTACCAAATAGGTATTTAAATTCAGAAAAGTTTAAGAATATCGAACATACCTAATAAATTATTCGGAGAAACAGACAGCATTTTTTCTGAAAATTCGAATCCAAATCGGCATGAGTAGGGATAGTTCAAATCGTATTCTGACGTATTACTGATCTGCAATGTGTATTTTCTACGGGAATGCGTTGTTTCTTTATACTTTGTTGGATTTGTTGTAACACCATTAAAACAAATCAGTCTATTATTTTCGCCTCCAGTCCATTGTCGTGTGACATTTTTTATGGTACCCGTCAATTCACACTCTAACTTTAGGGGTTTTCCTATTTCGATAATTTCTTGGCCAAGTTTCCAATCAACTGAAAAGACAAATTTAAAAAAAAATCTGTAAAATATCTGTTGCTTTTGCTTATCTAATATTGTTCTTTCCCTTAGCCAATAAACATCAAATTTACAACAAAATGATCGGATATTAAAATGACAATCAGCGAATATACAAGGTGATTCCATTAAGTTGGACGGATTTGAAGAGATGTGTACATATCAAATGTCAATTAATTAAGAAGTACGTGTCAAAGTCGATTACAATATAAAAAGTGATATAACTTAAAAAGAGAAACATAAAAACCAATTTAAACCAGGGTAATAACAGGTTTGAAATGTTTAGCCCCTATATTTTAAATGCTTCAATTTAATATATAAAACGAGTGTTGTCATGTTCCCACTTAGTGGTTAATTTCACCATTTAATCTGCTTAAAATTTACTGGTTTACTTCACTAATGTGGACTATATGTAGTATCTCTGCATTGTCTGACATCGATGGGTTCGAAGAGTGTTCAAAATTGCATACAAAAATTAGTTAATTATACAATTAAGAAATATTCCTGAGTTGCCTCCTTTTAAAATAACTTTAAAAAACTTTGTACAAAAGGAAAACAGATAATTCACAGTGAGTTACTCTAGAAAAGGGCCATAAATGAAATTATAAAAAAATGTATTTGAAAAAAAAAAAACAATTGATTAGCTGAACAATATTGCTATAGCATTTCTTGTCGAATAAGTTTCTTTTTCTTAAAGGTGGCATAGTGAATGAAAATTGCAGGATAGATTGCTTATTATGTTTTCTTTTTTCTTGTTTATATTTTAAAGCAACTTTAAAATCATTGACATTTACCGATTTGGACTTTACCCTGAATTGACTCACTGTATGACGGGTGCTGTTACACGTAACAGAGAAGGACATGCTGACACTATCGGGGCAATGTCACCCTTGCATTTTATTGGAGTTAACACTGTAAATGCCTTTGCCTTTGGTTTGAATGTTTTGTTTATATTTCCGCGTTTTGTCAGGTGTCTTTTTTTTCTATGTTCTTGAATTCGCCATGTCTTTTTATTTTACTACATTCCTTGTTCCTTCGGTATTCTAATGCCGTTGTTGCTAAATACAGTAGGTAATTTTTTTTTCGAAATTTCTAGAAGGGTTGAATAGTCCATTTATTTACAGCCTATTTAAGTAGTTGCTCTTTTTTATAATGAACCAATCAGCAAGATGCGCGAAATTCTTGCCATCAATTTGCTTTGCATTGAACGTTGGAATGATTGTTTTATTTTTCTTATCTGTTTCCTCATGGTCAACTTTTCTAGATCTCTTACTGCAAAAAATGGTTACGCAAAGAAGATGATTGGTAGACTTAAAGGTAAAACATTGAATATAAATTTTAGTGTGCATGTCTGTTTTGTATGGGATACAGAATGACATGAAAATGAACTTTTATCAATCGAAGTTCCTTACCGCTGCATAATGCCTTTCCGCACATTACTTGCAACAACGTTATAACATTATATCCCACACTGCTTAACATCATTCAATACTGAAATACAAAAATGATAGTAAAAATTTTCCAATGACTACTTTGAACTATTACAATATAAGTTTTAAGGGCTTTATTGCCTAAAAGTCGTATTCATTAAAGTTGTAAAGCTAAGAAATAATAATGGGTTTTCAATGGATACAAGGGTAATCCATCCTATAGTGAAATATAGCAAATGATTTCAAGTTAAGGTGGTCAGATAGACATGTAGGAAGAAATTGACAAAGGTACAACACATGTGTGACTCAACATGGTCATGCTTTCACATTCAAAATATGAATGCCCTCAGGAGAAGGGTAATATTTTGTGAAATTCAAAAGTCAAAGTATGCTTGTGGCACAGAATGCAAAAATACCTTTTAGACTAAAATAATAATAATCAAATCATAACTGATTATTAATCAATCATTTATATGATTTCAAAGCATACCTATTATTAGATTAACCTAGGTTTCGAAGGGCCTGCTCACACTATATCGGACATTTCCAAGTTAGCAGTCAGTAGATTACATCGGTTTAAACATACCAAAACAAAAGGAAGAAAGAAAGGCTGAAATCAAATATCAATAAAAACAGAAATTTAGATAACACGAATTGAGACAACATGACAAAGACGAAATAAATAAACAAAAAATAACAAGAACGTCCCATTACTTTAGCACTAGCCAACATCAGAATTTTTTTTAGTAACTTCATTATTTTGTTTTACAAAATATGCAAATACGAGGCACTATCACAATATAAAAAAAAATAAAACAACGACAGTAGAAATCTGAACTAAACCTGAAAGAGAAGTTAGTTCAAATAAGCCACCTTTCAGCCTTGTCACATACTGTGGCATTGAACCAAAAAATTATACCATTTTGATTTTAGTGTACAAGTTAATAATAATGTTGTTCGGTTCAGATCCTTCATCGATGAAGGTATATGATAACAGACAAGTACAAAGATATTGAAATTCGACATATAACTACTCAAAAAGAAAAAGAAAATGTTGTGTCATTAGTTTCATAACTATACTTTCGTTTTGAAACATGAAAAAAAAAAACACTTAACAAATTCTAAAGGATCAATACTTTTATATTTTATAAAGAGCATGAATCACTACCTTTCTTTGTTAATACTCAACTATGCCATGCATAGATAATAGGGTTATATATTGATTTTTGCACTAAAAAAGGCTATTTATTGATCTCTATATTAGATTTAAGTTGGCTTTAATAATAAAAGATTCGATATTCATACTTGTGCATTGTTGACTACAGGACAATTGTGAACGGTATTTGATTTACATTTTCTTTCTGGCCTGTATTCGGTAACAAGAGAAACCAGATGCTTACATGAGCCTGTATCGCCAAACTTGCTACTTGTAGTCACTGTGACGATTTCAACAATAAGCTTTATGGTTAAATTTAATTTTGAATTGGTCCTGTGTTTTTTTTTTATTTTTGGATACAATAGCGAATGAGTTGTGAAAGGTACACGCAAAATGCCGGAGATGTGCGAATATTACTGCTCAAAAACAGGAAGTTTACTATTGGAAAGTCGAAATCATCACGCTTGTCGTAAATGTTTGTTTTCAGACGTCCAGGGTTGTCAATGAAGGTCCAGATATGATGCTAATGATGGTGTATCAATGGTCTCTTGAATTTCGAGTTCATTTGGGTATATAAGATGAAGGTTATAGGCCATGGGCTGAAATCACTTTCCAAGCACCCCCCAACACACACGTATGATCCATACCGATTTTTTCAGTCCTTTAATGTCCCCTCTCCTAAATAAAACATGTTAACACGATTATAACCTGCACGCATAGACATTATAGGGCCACTTTTATAATACACCACACAAAATTTTGTATTTTAGTTTTAATTAATTTTATCTTTTAAGCTCCATAATTTGTATGTAGATAAAATACAAAAATACCGAAATTGCATGAAAACTGTAAATTTAATTAGTTATGCTGTACACGTGTTTCAAGGAGTAACCTCTCATCAACAGTAGATAAGCTAGATGTACTGAAATTTGGTATCAAATTGAAGCTTATTTAATATTCTTTACAATGAACACAAGTTTGGGCACATGATCTGGGGATGCAAAACATATACCCCTCCCCCTGCAAAAAATTGCGAAAATGACTATTTTTAAGCTTTCAATTCCTTTCAGATAAATAAATCTCATCATTTGATCTAGTTTTTATGCCTAATTTATCAGTTGTGAAACAATGTTGAAAAATAAAGCCATTAAAATCCTAAAAATTTTGATTTTCGGTATAATTTTTTTTGCGGAATTTTAAATATTTTCACAATTTCGACTTTCTTACTTCTGGATCGTATAAATTAGAATACATATTTAATAATTGCAATAAGGATTTATGATATGTTAGCAACAAATTATGTGAAAAAAATTAGAGTCAGACTTATTGTGGGATCAGAAATAACAAAATTAGCATCCCTCCTCCTTAAAATTAAGGGAATATTAAAAATATTCAGGCTCCAAATGATAGAAAGATAATGTCTAATGCAAATTATTGTGTTTATTTCACTAAAGCTGACATGCAGAAGCCCATTTAGGTAGATTCAAACTTTTTGAGGGGTCTGTTTTTGCCCTTCTGCTCGAAATTTTATGAAAAATGGGAATTTCCGTTTTTCAGAATTATTGCTAATTTGACTTAGAGATGCAAAAAACTTCACGAATTTGGTATATAACGTAAAAATGTTAACATATTTTCACTATATATAAGCCATTAGAAGGTATGTTTTTGAACATTATAGACTGACTAAACTCTCATAAATTGCAAACATATTACCCCTCCCCCCCCAAAAAAAAAATCAACACCATTTATTTCATTTTATTCGGCTTGAAAAGCTTCAACATTGTATAAAGGTCCAATAATATAACATTTTAAACACAAAAATGCACAGAGAGAGACTTCCATATATTACAAATAAGATCATGCGCGTGGTTTATGGGAAGTTATACAACAATTAAACTTTGAATTTTGTAAAATTCCGAAATGCTGAAAATTCCAATTTTTCACGAAAATCGCCCAAAATATTCATTTTTACCCATATTTTCTGCGTTAAAATTGCATATTGCGATATATCAAATGCATTTTTTTAAAAGAAAGTTAAAATATCAGTATGTTTTGTTCATATATATGTACAGACAGACATATTTTTGGCATTTTTTAGCATCATTTTCTTGGGTTAGGGGTAAAATGTTCAGTATTTAGAGTAACATTGAACACTCCTGTTTTTTCTACAAATTGTTTTAAGATAAACTTATATAACCCCAAGAACAATGTATTAGCATACCTGCAGATAAATCCTCCAGATTTGCCACATATAACTATTTAAAAGGGAATTTTGGACAAATCTGAAATGCTGAAATTCCGATTTTCATCATTGTTGTACCAAATATTGAGTTTAATCTGATAAGTGGGACTTAAAATGACAAGTCATGATAAAATTAATGCAACATTGTTATGTATTGCACAGAACAATTAAATGTCATATCTGCAGACATATCCTCCAGATTTGACATATACTACGACTTAACAGGGAACGTTTGAAATATCTGAAATACAGAAAATCCCTATTTTTCATCAAATTAGGGCAAAATATTGAGTGTAAGTCAGCAAATGGCTGTTAAAATATCAAATCATGATGTTATTCATGCAACATTGTCATATATAAAGACACATTATTCGTTTTCTGGTTATTTTTTATGCGAACAAATTCATAAAATTGACAATTTTAGGGAAAATTTTTTGGGGTAGGGGTAAGATTTTCGGTATTCAGAGTCACATTAAACACTCTTTGGTTTTCTAAACAATGTTTTAAGACAACATATATCCTTAAGAACAATTGATTGGCATATCTGCAGATATATCCTCCAGATTTTGATGTATAACGATTAAACAGTGAACTTTGGATAAATCTGAAATGTAAAAAATGCCCATTTTTCAAAAATTTCGGGCAAGATATCGAGTTAAAGTCAACAAATGGCTGTTAAAATACAAAATAAAATTCATGCAACCTTGTCAAATACAACACACAATTTGCGTGTTCTGGTAGTTTTTATGCGAACATAGAAAAAAAATTGACAATTTTAGAGTTAATTTGTTGGGGTAGGGGTAAGTTTTATGGATGTAGGAAGTTTATTATACTTCAAAACTGCCATTATTTGTACCAGTTGTAAAGAAGACATTATGTACTTCCATTTTATTTCATCCTTTCTTGAATGCGCATATGCAGAAATTAAATTTACAGCAACTTCGGTATTTAATTATTTGTTACCACTGGGTCGATGCCACTGCTGGTGGACTGTTAGTCCCCGAGGGTTTTCACCAGCCCAGTAGTCAGTACTTTGGTGCTGACCCGAAAGCCGATTCTATTCGGAACCTCACTATATCTAATTTTTTTGTAAATTTTGTTGAAAACTAAGGAGTATCTCCCTCATGCAAAGCTCTGTCCTTAGCTGATTTTGGCTTTACATTTAGATCATATTGGTTATTTGTTCTCTATCAGTTTTTAACATCTTTGAGTTTATGGTCTTCCAAACGTTTAGATTTTATCTGCACTGAAGAGACATAAGTTGTCGAAATGCGCATATGCAGAAATTAAATTTACAGTAACTTCGGTATTCAATTATTTGAACCACTCAAAGATAAGATGAGACAAAATAAGGACAAAACTTTGTCAAAAACGAAAAATTCAAAGATGTGTTTTATTTGTCTATTTAAAAGTNGGGGGGGCTGGTCAAAATGTAGGGGGATCAAATTTCTATATGTAGCAAGAAAGGGGGGATCAATTTTTTTCATCCTTTGAGTAAGGGGGGTCAAGTTTTCTTACTGCAAAGTGTATCTCATTTGCTATTCGATTCAAAAAACATTAAACATACTCATTAAAACGAAGAGCAAACATCCCCTAATTTGTATTACTATAATTTGTTGCTTTGTCCCTGCCAATCCATACTCCCATCCCCCTACACGTCTAAAGTTGACTGCCTTGCTGAAATACCATTATTTCTTTTGAAATATGAAGACGCCGATTTAAGTATTATTTTTACAGGATACACTGAGTTTATGCACAATTTTATATTGAATTTTGTGCATTTACACAATGGTTTCAATCGAAATAATTAGTAGATTTCATCTTCAAAAAAGTATATCAAAGGCATATTATATTTAGATATGTTATGTTTTGATCTCAATGGATAATTTATGCCCGACTGTGATATCGCAACTTCAGTGTGCAAAAAAAGTACAGGTATTGCAGTTTTTGAAATTTTGAGTAAAGTTTGTTAAAATGATTAAAACAAATCAACTTTATTTGTTATAATAAGTTGTTGTATTTCTATGTCTCCCGATATCCTTTCTTTTTCTGTAGTATATCTTTTTTGGGGGGAGGTCAAATTTTTTTCTTAAAATCTGAATGGGGGTCAAATTTTCTTTACAAAAATATAAGGGGTGATCAGAAAAATTTAAGGATCATGGATTTCAAATGACCAGCCCCCATCCTGATAAAAAATGATAAGTCCCTTAAAAGACTAAAGACAATTCCAAGATATGGCTAGGGGTCATAAGTGGGGGGTGAGGGGTGCACGGGGGTTACTCCAGCCCATGGACTTTTATCCTTAAATTGAGGATTGTTCAATGAAAGAACATTATCTATATAACGGAAACTGAAACTAAAAGATTTGGCAAGCTTATTGTCTTTTTTTCTGAACTAGTACTTGTATGGATCTGGCCTCATACCAAAAAAAANAAAAAAAAAAAAAAAAAACCAACAAAAAATCTGCTAAAAGTGGAGCACAATTAGTCTCCATAGGTATCCCAATTGTCTGCTGGAAAATTTGTCCTCAAAATTCTACAAATATGTTATCAATCAAGACTTTCAGCTTTGTGATGACATTCTCCTCTGTATACTTATTGTGAATCAACGTGATTTTAACAATATAGGCCCCATCTTTACCTATCACTAAATATGAATATCTTCTTTCAGCCTTTTTAGTACAGAAAGGCTGATGTATTAAATCCCGAAGTACTGACTTTAGTTTATCGTGTGGAAGAGTAGTATAGAGAGTAGAAAAATCAAATGTTTTGACACTGTTGCAGTGGTTGAGTTCAGTTGAAGATATATATTCTAATAAGTCTTATGAGTTTATGAGAATCCACCTCTGATTCACTCCACTTGTTGAGTATACTTTATCACTATATAACTTGAGGCCATCTTTGACTGCAGTAAGTTATATAATGAGGAACTTAGAAAGTGGTTTTGTTGTGCATTTGGCATACCCAGCAATATATCTCTGTTTGTAAGGGCATTTATGTAATTTGGGTATCCAGTAGTCACAAGGCAGGTTGTTGTTCTCTTCACTCAAACTGATACCAAAGGAAGACAATACTGATTTGTGATTGTTTAGTACGCCCTCCCTTGATATAGTGGAGAGTTTGTAGGTTGGGTTGCCAAATGAATTGTCAATGTCCATCTCCTTCATTAAGCAGTCAAAAGATAACAAAATACCGAAGTAGCTGTTAATTTATCTCCTGCATATGCGCATTTCGACTACTAATGTCTCATCAGTGCAGATCAAACCAAAGTATTCGGAAGTCCATTAACCAAAAACGTGTAAAAGCTGATAGAGAACAAATAACCAAAAATGATCTAAATAGAAAAGCAAAACTTCAATGTAGTGTCTTTTACAGATACATGTGATGCTGGTACATTTATTCATTTACTGCATCCTTTCATTCTAAATCAGTTCTCAAAACAAGGGTGTCTGAGAAGAAGATGTTCAAAAATTGGCCACTGAAAACATTATGAATAGAAAATTAACACCAAAATAAAAATCACAAAGATACTGAACATTGGTGTCAAGTTTGATTTAATTTGACTCTTTGGTTTCCAGAAGGAATTGTTTTACATGTTATCTCAAAGAGTAAAAGGGTGGTGATTTTAGATTTCCTATTGGCACTATGTCAGCTAAAAATCATAACTTGTTTAAAAGAACACCTCACCATCAATGTAAATGACTGTGATCCCAAATGATACAGTAGTTTCAAATAAGACGATTTTATACACGCATTTACCGAAAGGCTGTATATTTAACTATGTTTCCTCTGGCGGTCGTTTTAGAAGAGGTGCCAGCATAATAATCACAAACTTTAAAAGGGACTACCGAAGGACTATTTTGATCAAATTCGTAAAAATTGTTTAGGTGGTACTAGAGAATATCATGAAATATATATTTTTCCATAGTATTCTATGTTGAATTATGTGCCCGTCTGGGTGATATCTTGGCTGAGGTATGAAAAAGAAAATCACTAATTTTAAGGGACCACCAAAGAACTACTCTTACTATAACCAAATTTTATTAAAAATGTTCAAGCGATTCAAGAAGTTCCTTAAAAGCATTTCCCATAGGGTCCTACGATATGTTCCACGCTAGCAGCAATATATAGATGAAATAGGAACATAAAATCACAAACTTTAAGGAGAACACCATAAGACTATAATAATCGAATTTAATAAAAATTGTTCAAATGGTCCCAAAGTAGATCTTTAAATGCATTTCTCATTTTATCCTATTCTGTTTACTGGCAACGATCTTGAATGAGATGAGAAACTGCTAGAGATATGAAGAAATTGAACTCGAAAATAAGCCTAACATTTTTTACAATTTAAATTTAACCTCTTTCTCAGAATTTTTTTAGATATAAGTAATAAGACATAAAAAATGTAAAATTCAACAATGAAAGGGGCAATTTCTTAATGCCAGATATGTATATGTTATCGGGCTCTTGACAGCAATATATCGTAAAATATCAACCCGTGAGCCAGAATATGAAGGAAAGGGGCAAGTGAGCGTAGCGAACGAGCCCCAAGCTTCATATTCTGGCGAGCGGGGAGATATTTTACAATACATCAGCTGTCAAAAGCCCGATAACTTGTTTATCATCCTTTATTTTGCATTTTAGATTTGTAATTATTGAACTGAAAGAGCAAATGCAATAGATGTTTATTGTTACAAATTTGATTTCGTTTGAAACCTTGAAAAAAGTTATTGCCTTTGAAACTTTGGGAGAATCCCTTGATATATCCAGGTCAACCTCTGATATATCCGGGTCAACCAGATACGGCGTTTGCTGAAAGGCTCTGCAGGCTGATATAACCGTGGGGAAGGATGATAAATATATCTTACTATGTTGAATATATTTGTAAAATAAATTGCATCTCTTGCTACTTTTATTTTCAATTTTGAATTTTTGACGAACCAAGGAAAATAACTCCCAGACGGGTTCATGGATATTCTTCACAATTGCAGATTAGGTAATTCGCATCATGATGAACATTTTAACATCTTTTTTTATATCTGTAACGATTTTTGAACTATTAAATAAAAAAAGCAAATTTCCCCTCTGGTCTATTTTTATTGACAGTGACCATGTTGTTTGATCTTCCGACTTTAAAATTTCGAATTCAAAAGTACATACCCTGTTGATGATTCAGCTCAAGTTCAGTTAATATATTTAACAGTTTTAAAGAAAAAATATTTGAAAAATGTTAGCGCCAACGACACTTAGAGACAAACGACGACACCGAAGGCAAAGACGACCTCGATTAACGCAAGCTGATGGCAATAGCTCACCTTGCTCTTTTGACCAGGTATGCTAAAAATAGCACGGACGTAATTTATGACTTATTGAGTTTGCATAACACTGTTCACAAAGGGAATTTTTATTCCACTTTGGATCTAACTTTAGTTTATAATTATTTTATTTGCTCATAAACAAAAAGGATAAGACACAAGTTTTTCCAACTGTTGAAGTTTTCTCCTTATATAATAACAATATTAATTTTTATGTAAACAAAGAAAGCATGCACAGATAATAATAACACATTTGTTTTAAGCGAGAATTCAAAGAAGAGAGAAAAAAAGTATTACATAATACAGTCAAAATAGTAATAGATCAAAACTTCTTTATAAACAGTTTTACGAGTGAATGGATTGATTCAGACGTCTCTTAATTAAAGTATACTATACAATGAGGAATCTCTTCGATGATTTTATAAATTTATACACCTGTCTGAAGATACCACAATTCTCATCATAGCTTAATTCAGAACTACCACATGTTACTAGCAGTAAATTTATAGGAACATTCAGTTGTCTTAAATATAATAACAACTCGTTATGAGAATTATCATATAGTTTACATTGAAAGAAATAATGATGTGCGTCCTCACGAGGAGCACCACATGCACAAGATGCATTAGCAATAATATAGACTCTAAAGAAGTCATAATTTAAGAATGAAGCATGACATCGAATATGAGTTAAAATCACATTAATTTTTTAGGACATACGAGTAATATTTCGGAGGAATAATGTCTCGAGTATTAAATTTCCTTTTTAAGGCTGTACGGAATTTAGCGATGTTATCTAAATTTCGGAGAGATAGGTCAAGTTTATTCCACTCTCTAACAGTAGACGGAACGAATGAAGAATCAGTCAGAGAAAGTCGACAAAATGGGTAATTAAATCATTTTCATTTCTTAAAGGATAAACAGTTGTACTTTATATTGAAGGAGGGATTAGATTACATAGAAAATTTGGAGCTCTGTTATTAAAAATATTGTAAAATAAACGCAATTTCCTTTGCTTACGCCTACTAATCAGACTTTCCCAACCAGTTTCTAAATACAGATATTCTGTTTTTGTAAATAATGGTAATCAAGTAACAATTCTAGCAGCCTCTAACTGAAGTTTTTCTATTCTATCTGAATTAAAAATGCAACAGTTATCCCATACTTCACAGGCGTATTCGAAAAGAGGACGTATGTAAGTAAGATATATTTTCTCAAGATTTTCCGACCAAGACTTTATTTAAGTTTCTTAACATCCCTAAATGCTGAGAAATACTTCTACCTATATTTTCAATAAGAACATTCAATTTCCCATCACTCGAAACGGTACATTTGTAACTCCTAGTTGTTTGTGACTAGATGATAAAGATATTGATTGATCATTAAATCTAAAATCAAATAAATCCGTTTCGTTTAAATTAGAAAATATCATTATATCCGTTTTATCTGGATTAAACGACATTTTCCATTTCTCTGACCATTGATTTAATTTGGATAAATCTTGATTTATTACCACATTTATTTCGTTAGCATCTGAACTTGAATAACCTAAGGAAGTGTCATCAGCAAACAATCGACTCAAAGATGTAAGACTTTTTCCAATATCATTAATATAGATTAAAAATAAAAGAGGTCCCAAAACTGATCCTTGTGGCACTCAAGCAGTTACAGAATAAAAGGATGAGAATGAATTTTTCATTACAACTCTTTGTTTTCTATCATGTAAATAATCCTGAAACCAAGCATGTAAATTATCTTTCCATTTTATGTATTAATCCTTTATGCCAAACCTTATCGAAAGCTTTAGAAAAATCACAACATGCAAAATAACTGAATTCTTTTTTTTTCTAGTGAGTTTAAAATAGAGTTATATAGTTCAATAAGTTGGTGCACAGTAGAATGAATTGACAAAAACCCTGACTGATATTCATACAATAGTTGATTACTCACTAAATGGTTATAGACATGTTTATAAATAACCCTTTCCATAATTTTCCCTATACAGCTTATCAAAGAAATAGGTCTATAGTTAGACGGTAGAGATGAATCGCCCCTTTTAAATACAGGCGTCACACTAGCTAGTTTCCAAGAAGGAATTATTCTCTCTTGAAGAGGCTTATTAAAAATAATCTGAAGAGGGACTGCTAATTTGTTGTGAAACATTTAAAGAACTTTATTGCCGATATTATCAGGACCCGTGGCTTTATTTGTATCTAGTATTTGTATTATATCTTTAATCTCACTAGGGGTTATAACTATGTTCTGTAATTTATTAAGTGTTCTAAACTCGAAATCAGGCAGAGTATAATTGTCTCCCGTAACAGACGAGATGTTGCAGAAGTACTTACACAGTAATTCACATTTTTCACGATCTTCATACACAATATCATCGAAATTAAAATCATTAATTATATTCTGTAAAGAAAGTACACAATTATTTCCATGATTTATTTTAGTCAAAATTTTCATGATTTTCCAATAGGTTTTAGAATTTCCTGCATTATTCTATAAAAAATTATCCATGTTATTTTCGAATTTCTCTTTTGCAATTTTCTTCATATTATTCACTTTGTTTCTTTGTCGTTTTTACTTATCGATGTCATTATCTCTTTGAAATTTTAGAACTTTTTTACGGAGTCTATCTCTAACTCTTATTTCTTTTCTTAATAAGTTATTGAACCGTGGCTTGTCACTTTATCGTACAGTTATTATTTTCGATGGGATACATTCTTTCATAATGTGTTGTAAATCCCGAGTAAATTCATTACACATTTCTTTTACATCAAGTCCTTCAAAATTTTTAACCCAATTAATATTGTCTAAAATATTACCAAAACGTATATAATCACCTTTATCATATTGCCAAATTTCTCTTTAAATGTTGAAGAGACACTTTTTGGACAGTCTGTAAATGCAATCGCCGCATCATGATCACTGATATGGTTTGGCAAAGAAAGAACGTCAGAAGAAATACACTTGAGTGTTGAACTCAGAATGATTGGATCCAACAAAGTCGCGCTATTATTTATTATTCTTGTTGGCTTTTCTTTTACATCTTTAAAGTTAAAATTATTAATTAAGTCAATTAATTCATTATTATTTTCACAAAGAAGATTGCTATTCAAATCACCCGTGATCACGACATTTTCATTTTGCTCTAGGGTCAACTCGATTGCAAATGATAACCTAGTCCAATAATCAATATCTGTGCATTGAGGACGGTAAGTGTGGCACAGTAAAATCGATATACCTTTCGCACGAATTTGAATCCACATTGTTTCATCAAAATTATTATCAAAATTTGTTAATCTGTTTATAGAAACATGTTGTTTTAAGTAAATTAATTATCCGCCCAATGCGAAATTGCGGTCGACTCGCTGATTATTGTGTGAGAAACAATCAAGGAGTACTTCATTATTGTCAATGTTGTTGTCAAGATGTGTCTCAGTTAATACTAAAACGTCGAACTCTTCTGCAAAGTCTTGGATAAATTCTATTTTGTAACGAATGCTTCGAATGCTTATATTACAAATGGATAATGATTTTTCGAAACAATCAGAATCAGACATGATACTTGTTGGACCAGGATTTTTTTTCAACATTACCAATCAGAAGTAGCGTATACAAAACTATTAAAAGGAACAATGCATTTACATTGGGATTTAAACTCTGAAGATCTAACTTCATTACTTTTCCCCTCACTCTCTTTATTATCTTGAGCAAAATCCTGCATAAGCTATATATATGTATTTCGAGCATGGCTTGATTCACTATCTTGAACATGTGAAAAAATATATATAACTAACTAAAATAGGCTAAAATGAATGAAGCTAATTAATTGACTGATTTAAAATCAGCTTCGTACTTAGATCTGTTTATATACATGGATGGTGATGGACGTTTGAAATCTAAGCTATATGACAAACGTGATGATTTTAACTTCCCAACTGTGAATTTTCCCTTTCTGAGCAGCAATATTCCTACCTCTCCAGCCTATGGAGTGTACATTTCACAGTTGATTCGTTACTGTCGCGCATGTAGTTTATACAACGATTTTTTTTAATAGAGCAAAAGCACTGTCCCAAAAGTTGCTTAGTCAGGGATTTGTTCAGCCTTTGTTGCTTTCATACCTTCAGAAATTTTATGGCCGTCACCATGATATCATTCACAGATATGACGTGTCTCTGTCCCAAATGAACACGGACATTTTCAGCTAGATTTTGTAAGCGTATTTTCTTTCCGGTATGCAGTCTTTCCGGGTATATAAACAACCTATTGTATTTCTACCTTGATGTTTATTCCATCACGGTCAGTACTCCATTGTAATTGGTCAATTAGATGTTGTGGATATTCTTCCCTTGTGCATTTTATCCAAAAGGAAAGAATACACTGCCGGAATGAATTCACTGTTACAAGTTCACATCTTCACGGATTTGACATAACCGGTTTTGACTCAACCCTGGATTGACTCACTGATAGTGTGACGGGTGCCGCTAGCGGAGCAGGTCATGCTTACCCTTCCGGAGCACCTGATGTCACTCCCGGTTTTCATGGGAGTTCACACTATGAGTGCCTTAGTTTTTAATGTCGTCTTCCGTGCTTGTAGCTGTCTCACGTCCCTGTTTTGTCTTTGTTTTTCTCTGTTGCCGTTTTTGCCATGTCTTCGGATTTCTTTTTTTTAGTCTTCGCTTCCCTTGTTCCTTCGGTATTCTTCTGTTGTTGTTTAAAAAAAACAATTCCTGGAGTTAGAACCCCTGCTTTTTCTTGAAAAATTGTAAATTTCATGCTGAAATTAAACCAAAAAAAAAAGAAGGAATATTGCAAAAATAGACCTACATTTCCCCATTTTCTGGAACCCCGTTTTAAAAGACTGACTGAATCAATAAGATTAAGGCTGTTTGCATTCAGTCTTTTTCTAATTAAGTGAAATTGCATTTAATGTATGTGTATGCATACATGTTGTAAATGTAAAATTTTATCTACCAATTTTAAGTTCGTATACATTAAACTGCACAATAACATAAAGTTTACCTTAATTTTATAGTTAAATAATATTTTTAGTCAATCCGGAAGACATCAATTTTATTTGTTTCGATTCTGTATTAAAGCAAGGGTGTCTTCCAGTGCATTTAACTTCTGTTGAAAAAACTTTCGAAAAAAATCGTGTATCGGGATACAACATATCTGACGTCTAAATTAAGAGGATATGAGATTTTTATTTTTTCATCTTTACTATTTTCGGGCTCTATTTGTTTTCTACAGTAAAATAATTTAAGAATATTAGGTATCTTTTTTTTCATTTCAATGCACATTTACGTCATAGGTCGTTACAGTTTGATTGAAAAAACAAATATTTAAATGTGTATATTTACGAGGGTATCGGTGGGTAGAAAGCGCAATTAATTGTGACATCAACACGAAACTGTATAAAATTATTTATTGGTTAAAACCAGTGAAACAGAGCATTCAAGAAACTACTTCAAGATTTGGAGAGAATTATTTCAGATTTTATACGCAGAAAGGAATTTCGGGTATGGTTCCAAATCTTATCGAGATCCTCTGATTAAAGTTTGTTTAGATTTTATTTAACTTCAATGGGTAAACATAATTCAATCAAAGAAAAGTGTTTAAGCGGTTCAAATGGTATGTTCACTCAAATATGTATGCACAAACAGTTTTCTTAATTATGTTTAAAAACTCGTGTACTCCGTAAAATTCCATTAGAATAAAAAACATTAAAAAAAGATATTTTCTTACTTTCAACTAATATCATTCCTGAACTGGAAAATATAAAAACAAATATTCTAGAATCTAGAATCAACCGTAACATGTTAATGTCCGCATATATTTGTAATCTGTGTTTCCAAGTGATTCATTGCAGGACTGGTAATGTCTATTATTGTAGTCAAAAAAAAATTTTTTTTTTCTGACTGTTCATTCTCAAGTAAGAAACTTTTTTTAAAATAATTTGTCGCTGTTATGTAATTTTTGAATTGTTAGAAGGATAGAATGAAAATTTCTGTCAATGTCAACAAAGGGTGTTGAAAGGACAAACGGAAAATTCTAAGACGTGATGCGGATACGACTTAAAACATTGAACTCAAGAGGGTCACTCTGGATTCTTTCAAATGTGTTTATGAGCTCCAACTAAGATCTTGACTCATGGGTTTTCTTTGTTTTTCTCAACGATGTCGAAAATAGCACTCCCTTCTACAGTAGAGATAGTCTCCTATTGAAATATGGTTTCAATGTCATTAACTCCTATATATCTCAAAATACCAGCTCCCTATCATAAAGTAAAGACCCCC
>MJUU01066761.1:52138-66079 GCA_002080025.1 Modiolus philippinarum
CCAAAAATCTAATAGCTGAGTGCTTATTAATTTTTCGCAAGGAATCCATTGAAAAAAACTGCATCAAAATCGGACTTAAAATAAAAAAATTATTTTTTTTGAGATTTGCCCCTGTTTGGCCCCATTTATCTCGTGAGTGGTACATGCTACGTGAAATCCGTTGGCATACTCCAGATTGGAAATTTCCTCAGGAGCACACTGAAACAAACCCCATCAAAATCCAATAAATAATAAAGATTCTACAGTCAAGTATGTGAAAACACCTCATTTAACCCTTTTTTGGCCCCTAATTCTGAAATGGGTGGGGCAAAAACCTAAAGGAAAAAAACGTTTCTCAAGAATGTTCAAAGAAACATTATACTAAGATTTGAAAACAATCCATCCACTAGAACCAAAGTTATGCTGTCCACAGACACGAAAATACCTAATTTTACCCCTTTTTGGCCCCTTTTTTGCCTCTTTTTCAAAAACGGGTTGGGCAGGGAACGCGAAATTAAAACCCGGGCTTAAGCTTGTGCCAACAAACATCATACTAAAATTTGATAACAATCCGTTCACTAGAACTAAAGTTATGCTGTCCACAGACGCCGACGCCGACGCCGACGCCAACGCCGACGCCGACGCCGACGCCGACGCCGACGCCAGCGCCATACCATAATACGACCGCAAAATTTTTGCGGTCGTATAAAAATTAGAAACAACCCTGAAATATACTGAATATTCTTAAAATCACGTGAGCGTATTAGCCAATGAGATTAATAGGAACTTATACCATATGTAATATTACAATATATAGTAGCTAACTTCGGTATGAGTATGAGAAACTTCTGTCGCAAACCGATTAAAAACGATTGATTTTTTATTCATCACATTGGCTATAGGGGGAAGGTTTGGGCCCAATAAAACTAGTTTAACCCCGCCACTGCAGGTTTGCGCCTGTCCTAAGTCAGGAAATTTATTAAGCCTTTGTGTGTCTTGTCTGTTTTCTAGTTAGTTCACTTTATGTCTTTGGGAGTCTAGGATGATGTTTATTTCGCTGAACTTGATTACTCTTTATTTAGGGGCCAACTCCGACCTGCCGTTTGGTGTGGGGTTTCCTCGCCATTCATTGAAGATCTTATGGTGGCTTTGGGTTGTTATTACTCCCCTTTAGGTCGTTGTCTCTTTGACACATTCCCCGTTTCCCTTCTTTTTCCTATAGTTGTTAGACCTTCTCGTAATAGGGACCATGAATTCACATTTAATTACATTTGTCTTTTTAAGGATTAATATTGAGTCGAAAAAAAATCCCGACCATGTATATCAAGAAATCAAAGTACCTAATTGTTTCTTTTCAAATTACTAAGATATTTTTGGCGCTATTGTTTGCCTTGTTACATTGAAGTCGACAGATGTCATATAATTCTGAAGGGAGTAATTTGGGGCAGCATTATAATCAAATAATACGGAAAGCTTAAATCCAAAAGCAGTAAACAGGGGACCAGTCCAGTACAAGGATATACACCGACTGCAATACACTGAATGAAGCCTCAATACTTTAAGGGGTTAGAACAGTAAATTTCGATAAAACGCAGGGTAAATTTTTCATGTCAGACAAGTCTGACTATTGGTTCGGTGAATAACCTCAGTGATTTCTGGTCGAGCAGCAGTGGAATCCACCTAATTGTTTCAAAATACAAAAATATCGAAGTTGCATAATAGACAGTCATGTACCAAGGACATTCACCGAATGCAATACACGAAAAGGAACCTCAATATTTTAAGGGGTTGGAATTTTGATAAAAACACTACAGTAAATTTCGATAAAATGCAAGGTAAATTTTTCATGTCAGACAAGTCTGACTATTGGGTTCGTTAATAGCCTCGGGGACCTCTGGTCTACTAGCAGTGACACGGCCCAATAGTTTCAAAATATAAAAATACCGAAGTTGAATAATAAACGGTAAATTTCGTTATACTGTACAAGTGTTTCAAGGATAAACCTCTCATCAGCAGCATTAGAATTAAATAATTTTGAAGGCCATAATACAAAAGAAGTCAAAAAGAAGTACTAATCACCAATCAAATCGAAATAGGATACCAAATCCAGTACCAAGCATATCTATCGAGTGCAATGCAAGGAAAGAAGCCTCAATATTTTAAGCGGTTTCATTTTTAATAAAAACGGTAAATTTCGATAAAAAGCAAGGTAAAAATAGGTGTATTTGTAGAGGTCCGCGTCTTTTAGTAACTTCATATTGGGTAAAACACTTATTATTATTCAATTAACACGTTTATAAATGGAACAGCTTTAACAGGAGGTCTATAAACAAAGGGTGTTTAAAATTTGGGGAACAGTATGTGGGAATTAACAAATTATCTTAAATCATGAGGACAATATGTGTAGAAGCTGGAATAGAAAGGCATTTTACAAACCATTAAGGAAAAGGGACATGTGCTACAACATTTTACCATGCAGGCGTGTCTGAACAGGAAAATAATAATAGAAACGACCATAGGACTGTTGAGAGTGTTTGAAAGTAAAACAAGGCTTCCTATGAGATGTTAAAAGATATCTCAAATATTCTTGAAACATGTTATAACACAAGCGAGAAAAATTAAACATGAAGACTTGGAAAAATGTGATCCATCAGTAACAGCTACAGGAAGTGTTGGAAGCTTTTCCAGTGAGTAATTCATAGTTATTTTGGAAGTAAGAATAGTTAAAATATACATGTTACATGTTATCAATTCAATATGTCTGAGACTAAATTTTCAGCTATTTTAAAATTTTTGTATGGGGTCAACTGTAAGGAACAATGAATTGAAAATTGAATTCATATGGAATTTTGTAATTTTTTATTGAAGTTTGATACATGTGTAACTCTTATTTTTTAAATCATGTTAAAACATTTCGAGATAAATCCAGATGGATGTTGGAATAGTGTTTTCTTCATTTATATTTCTTTGCATATGGAATTATGTGCATCTTAATTTTTGGTTAAATACGTCAACGTTTCTCATTGGAACGGCGAATTTGTATTGAATATGTATATGGCTTTCGAATTTCTTGAGATATTACAGCCATTAAAATGCATTTTATTTTCTTTATGCCTTTTCTGTTAGGTTTGACTGCAATTACCTTATTTAAAAGTGTGAGGTTATCTTACATATTACACAGCAACATTGAAAGTTTCTGACTAAGGCTGGAAATAAAACTATGGTTTCTTTGCACATACCTTTTGTATTCCTGACTCAGTAAAAATATTTCCTCTTTTTTTTTATTTCAAAATATATGTCTTTGCCTGTATTTCCTTACATTTTGAAATTACATTTATTTCTTCCCCTTTTTCTATCAATCTTTACTTGGTAGCATCATTGACCTTTTTAGCTGATACTGATTTTTTCATTTAGTTTCTATTTCTGATTTTATTTTGAAAAGTTAAATTTTCAACCCTCCTACATCATAAATCTATGATAGAATCTTATATTTCTGCTTTAAAACTTGCAAACAAAATCCTAGACTTACTTATGTTGTTTGAGAGAAATCCATTTTCACAAAGCCAAACGATTAACTGTTTGCTAAAATTTTCCAGTTGTTTCTATTCTTATTAATATTTTATAAATAGAGTGTATTTTTACATTTTGCAAAAATTACTTCCTCGATTGTTTATGGCATACAGGTATTTTTCCCCCATAAATTCCACAGGAATAACATCAGTCATATATTATTAAGGAAGATGTCATATTGATATTTGTCATATAGCAGAAAAAAAAATAAGTAACTTCCGTAGTTTGTGATACATACCTACAAAAAGATATGTTTTATTTTACATGTTTTAATTAGGAAATACAGCCATTCAAATCTTTTGGGTGGAGATAAAAACCTGACTTTTACCAAGAGGGTAATATTATGGACTTTTCAAAAAGGCAGTTGGTGATTTTCCCGTCCAATGATGTTTAATGACTCTATATTTCATCCAACTGAAATATGTATTTTTCGATGTGCATTTCAAAATGATATGCCCGACTTCCAGTTTTTAGCATTTTAAATTGGATGATTTACGTTTTAAGTCAAACACTTTTTTAAATTTTATGAGATGCAATCGTTAAACTTTTTTTTCCATATATCGCTTTAAATGTAGAAAAAGCATGAATATGGGTATCTTTGTTAAATAAATTACTGAACATTTTACGTTTTAATCCTCTTTTTATATAATTTTTGTTCGAATCGAAACAAAATGACATGTATCAAATGTCTTTTTTGAAATAGTCAATTGCTTTACATTGATCATTTCAAATCTTAGTTTGATAATTCGAGCAACATCTGTCAATGGAATTGATGATCAATACTTTGTAAACCCGACGGTTAAAACAAATGTGTCAGGATATTGTTTAAAATATTCCATTTAAAAAACTACATTTATTACGCGACAGTCAATATGTAAAAATCTATTTGTTGATGCTAAACGACAACAAATGTGGAATGAAATACTCTGAATTTTATCAAACTTCTTATCAACCTCCCAGAAAAGATGTGCAATGATGCATTCATTCCAAAGAATATATTAGATATTTTGATTTTTTGACATGAACAAACAATTCAAGAAAAGAAAAAAAAGCAAGGAGAGTAAAACGAAGAAGAGAAAAGACAAACAGTATCAAAATGTAAAGGTATAACTAACATGCTCCTAAACTTTATTCTACTGTGCACTTGATCTTGTCCATGGATTCCTCGTTCTTTTGACTAACGACGCGGTTCTCACTTACTTTACTCGTCCATAGTACGTGTTGTTTACATGCATGTGTGTTCCGATATATTTTTTCTGTTCCGTACTTACGTGATATATTTGTTTCTTTCCGAAGTTGTTATGGTCTTTGGGCTATTTTTTTATCGGGACCGACGGGTCAGTTTTCTCTTACTCTATACAGGAATGGTTGAGTATATTAACTTTAAGATTTATGTTTAATAAGAAACCGTAAATGAATTGAAATTTTCAGAGTTTATGAATCATCATTTTAAATCATGATTAGGAATTGCGGAAAAATGGCATAGAATCAATATCTTTGAATGGTCTTTTAATGATACCATATATGTTGATAATGTCGTTGAAAATAGAACATTTGAAATTTGATTTCAGTGTGCAATTTTTTTTTTGGAAAAACAATGAGTGAGATCTTTGTATTTGCGATGGTGCTTTTGTCTTTGAGCTATTTTTTACTTGGACTGACGGTCCGGTTCTCTCCTACTAAAAAAGGAATATTCACTGTAGACTCTCCTACTAAAAAAGGAATATTCACTGTAGACTGAGTACGAATCGATGGCATCATTATTAGAGTCTAAACAATAAATGCGATTCCGATAAAGGAATTATTACTGTTATAAATTAATAGTGTTTACCACAGTAATAATTACTTTTTCAATCGCATATATTGTTTTGACTATCATAATGATCTCGCCGATTTGCAATTGGCCGATAGTGATATTTGAGTATGTTAACTTAAAAAATGATATAAACAAGATCTGTAATAAGAATCTTTTTATTACTTGAAATTTCCAGAGTTTATAAATCATAATTTTATAACCATGATTTGTGATTGTCGAAAAAATCGAATAAAAATGTTTAATGACCTTTTAAATCATAATATGCAATGAAGAGTTTTCGTAATTCAGCAAACAACATACCTCCTATTCAGTTAATATCGATTAAGAAAATAATTTGATTCGATCATGCAATCTGGCATGAAAAAATGGTTTTATTTTCACAAGAATAGAGATACTTGATATTAAAAGAAAAAAAAATATAAATAAAACTTACCTTTCGAATACATTTACAGTGAATAAATTAACATAAAAGGTAAGTCTCATTTTTCAGTTGCTACGTATCAGGCCTTTGTTTATATCATTATCGATTGAACAAACGAGACATGAGGCTATATTGGAAATCTGATGTCATAGCTGTTCATATTATTTCATCAAATACAATATAAAATGCTCGGTAATATTTAATTACTACTTGTCACTCAACAGTGTGCACGCGGGAATCGGTGAGCCCGTGGTATAGTGATTTTATGAGGACCGAAATTGTGGTTTTAAACTAAGAATTTACAAAAAATATTTTGGGGTAAAACAACTGATAGTTTTTATTTTCATACTTACAACACTCTTGACAAACAAAATATACTAATGAAACTGTAATTTTGCGAATCAAAATTGATTCAACAATGTTAAAAAATGTCGCACTACGGATTTCTTCCGTAGTGCAACAGTGCTTTACCAACAGATTAGATTCCTTGAGCTAGACGGCAGTTTAGAGACGAGCACTCTTTGACCCTTCTTTCAAAATTACGTTTTGTCATATGCTTTTTTTTCCAAGATAGTGTTTATTGAGTTAGTAGTCTACTTGTATACGGTTTTATTCGCATGTTAATGATACTATAGGGAAACGGGATAGACAAAGGGGAGACTTGGGTACCCATAAACCGATTTAACCCTACCGCTGTGTTTTGCTAGTGCCAATACCAAGTCCGGCTATTCCGAGTTTTTATCGTTATTTATGTTTGTCTCTTGTTTTCATTATTGTTTTTCTGGTGAAGTTTGCTTGTAAATTGTGGCACGTGATTGTAGTTCCTGGCCATTGTAGGTGTTTACTGTTATCCTGTTTTTGTAATATACATAATTATTTATACATATTAGCGGCAATAAGCAAAATCAGGCATTAAGCATATTCCTAAACAATAATCTGATGCCGTGGCAGTTATTTTATTAACTGAAACGATTCAGGCAAAAGTCGTCAAGACTAGTTAATAGACCTATTGCCGAAACCAAATGGCAAGGCATTAAAAGTATTGCCTAGTGACCATTTTAGCTATTATAAAAAAATGAAATAAAATATTTTATTATACTGATAAAGTATTTGCAATCGAAACTTAATTTGGCCATTTTAACGACAGCTATCTATGCACTTTTTTCCCATCTAGACTAATGACCATCAGAAACGACAGTGATCCCTGTATTGTTTTTTTTGACACACAGAAAAAAAAACAGTTGTTATAGACATTAGGATAAATTTATCTTGATATTTCGGAAATCAAATTATCCATAGTCACTATCTTAACGAAAAGGATTTCAAGGATACACATGTATATGGTTGTTAGGTAGAATTTTAGAAAAGTTGCTCTTGGTCAAAATATTTACAAAACTTCAACTAACAATATTATCTATGTTATGGAATTCAGAGACTGTGGTTTTCATGTAGAATTCTTAAAAAATAAGTTGTCTTTGTGACTTTCAGAAATTAACCAACAAGCGAATCGGATTAACAAATTCTTTAATTGTTGTTGCTTAGTAGAATTTAAAAAAGAAAACTTTGACACTCTCAGGAAATTTTTCCAAATCTGAAAGCAATCATTTTTGAAATCTAATAAATAAAAATATGTGTTCATATCATAACGATTCTGAGAGTTGCTAAGTATAATTTCAACAAGATTTGTTTATAAAACACTACTTGTGCACCCAGCACCACTTGAACTAGTTTCATAAATTTGAAAAAATGGAATCTTACTAAATTATCTTTCTTCACACAAAACATATGAAAATAGATTTTGTCCTCTGTAACCTTGACCTTTGACCTGACCTATTTTTTAAGCATATTTATGCTCCTCTTGACGAGATCTATATACTTGCCAAGTATGATAAGTCTATCTTTAATAGTTAAAAAGTTACAGCCAAGGTTAAAGGTTCGGACTCACAAACAGACAGACAGACACACAGACAGGACAAAAACAATATGCCCACGATTCTCGATCTGGGGGCATATAAATATGTTGTCTTTAGAGCTTTTAGGAAATTTACCAATATTGGAATTTAATATTATGGAAAATGTTCGCTGTAATTGGAAGAATAATTTAACTATCATGGTTTAAATGTTGAATTCCACTAAAATAAGTGATATTTGATGTTTTCAGGAAATTCCATAAAGCGGAATAAAATATTTTTGAATCCAATCAGTGAAAATATTGTTTATTCTAATAATATTGCTGCTAGGTACATTACCAAAAACGTACCTTCAAACACTGTACATCTCCTTTAGCTAATTTTGTAAAAAAAGGTTTGAATACCTGCAACGGAGAGAACATCAAATCTTGGTATATAAAATATTGAACAGATGATTTCTTTTCGCTACTGTAGTTTCTTTTGGTAAATCCACCATGGTATGACATTTTCTCACATAAATATGTTTATGTTTTTTTAATGTCAACATTAAAATTTATTTAAATTCAAACATCTTGATCTTTACGATTGTGTAACCAAAATGTCAGATTATACTAAAATCTGTAAACAAGTGAATTGAAAATTGCCCGAAAATGTTAATATGATGTTAAAGATTGAGGTAAAAATGCCTTTAGTAAGGTTATTCAACGATTAATATTACATGAACACTTCTAATTACATGCATGTCTTTATTTCATTTCAACACATCCATTTCTGCCTCGGATATAGTCAGAATTTGACATAAATATTTCAGAAAATAAGCCTGATGCCTGAAAATTTCAGGCAATTTGTAAGTGCCTAGTCAATAGCTTATTGCTTAGAAAATAAGCCCAATGCCTGATTGTGCTTTATTCCACTTATATATGATCAAAGATGCCATAAAAACCAATTTGGCATGAAACTCTGGATTATAGTGTCTTAATAAGAACTATTGAAAGGCACTTGTATTGTAGAAACAACACATAATCGGCATTTTTTCAAACAAAAATTAAAGCAAAAGCGACAGAGTTTAGACAAAAAGTTTACTCTTATTTCCTAGATACCGAAATAAAGTCATATTATGTTCAATATTAATCTAGAGATTTAATAACTTGTATGAAAATATAATAAATCATGCATCAACTTGTACAATATTCGACTATAGTATTTTGATACAATTGACATATGATCTCTGGTCGTTATTAGGAAAGAGCTACAAAGTATAAAGGGTAAAGTTTATATTTAAGTCCCTTCGGTCAACCAGTTCAGGTCATGCAAAAGAGATTTTTCTGCAGGTGACAAAGCAGTTCCTTTCATTGAAATGTAACAAAATATCCATAACAATAGCATTATATTGTAAGCAAGTACGACCTTACGTCTTACCGGAGACAATTAGGAATAAGTTAAAAGATAACCACATACTGAATCTTTGATATAAGATATCATTTCAATTAATATGTAAATAAGGGTCCAATTGATTCAAGAGATTTAAGGGATGTATTTTTCAGATCAATGATAATGAATTTTATGAAAAAGGGAGGCGCAAAGGGATGTTATAGTAGAAACAAATCTATAGATTTACCAATGCTATGTCTGATATTTCAATGACCGAATGAAGTGTAAGATAGATAGTGAACGATAGTTTAGTGGTGAGCATGCATTGTAATTGTAATAATGATCGTAAGGCAGGGAAAAACGAATACAGGTTACCAAACTTACAAAACATATGTATGTAATTACTCATTTTATTCTATCTTTTAGATAAGTAAAGTAAGTGAGAACCGAACCGTCAGTCTGAGAAGAACAATCCAAGGACAATGGTAACGTCGGAAAAACAAAGAAACGAAGAGCACGGCACAGAAAAGAAAATGAAGACACGCACATATACAAAAATGAACAACACGGGCCGAATAAAAACCATGGCTGAGATCAGGTGCACCGGTAGAGTAAGCATATCCTGCTTCTTATAAGACACCCACCGTGTTGAACATGTCAACTCCGGCAGCAAAGTTAAATCCGATAGAGGAAAAACAAACTTTAGTGGCAAAGAGAAAGATCTGTTGTCATCTGGGAAACAGATATCAAATAGCGGTCCACAAGATCGTGATGTCGACCGTAAAACTTCTGTAGTGATGACCTCAAGTTACGGGCAACATACGCTTGCTTAAGTAGCCTATTTGTAAGCAACCGAGCTCTATCAAGGTAGTCACTGTATCGACCACCGGCCCTTGAGTAGCGAATGAGTTGGGAGATGTAAACTCCGTATGCTGGTGCTTTTGGAATGTTGCTACAAAGAAAGGGGGAGTTGACTTATGGTCATCGCGTTTGTCATATAGCCTAGTTTGTAGTGTACCTCTTTTGTCAATTTCAAGATGGTCAAGGAACGAGGCTCATGTGGAAGTATCTGAAGTATCCTTAATTTCTAGCTCTTGTGGATAGATAAGATGAAGAAAATCACCAAAGCGAGGATTGTTTAGTGATAAAATATCATCTATATAACGGAAGCTGAAATTAAAGGACTATCTTTATTTTGAAGAAATAATACACACCAAATAATATCTAATATTCCGTATATTTGAATTCGAAATTGGTTAAAAATACATTATTCAAGAGGTTGTTATGCGAATTAGATCATGGACAGACCTAATATTTGCCAATATTGTATACGGAGCGATAGACATAAATAAGGTCAGACTATGTTCTGACACGCAAAGATCCCAAATGCCATAATCTATTTCTATTGCAATATGTCTACCATGACATCGGCATACGAATAACAAGAACGAGGAAAGGGGGAATTCTAAAATCCTAAATCCAAAATTACGGCAATCCAAATCCAACACGAACGGCAGCATAATAAAGACAAAACAAATAAAAAAATAAACAAGAATGCCACATTATTAAGTGATAGCAGTGTGAACCCCTACAAAAACTAAATTATCATCGGGTGATCCGGAACGGTAAGCATAATCTGCAACAACGCGGGGCACCCGTCACACAGCAGGTGAAAAGTTCAGTTTTATCGCAGTCGGCGTTAGTCACTCCGGTAATAAACTCTGGATCTACCCAAAGATATCTTTTCTATTTTGTGAAATAGAAATATTGTAACGGTCTGTCAAATCGTGGTGACAGCCGTAAAACTTCTGTAGTGATAATTGCAACAGTGACTGAACATACCCTTGATGTATAATTTTTTGAGACAGTAATTTTGCTCGTTTGACAAAATCGCTGTGCAAACCACAGACACGGCAATAGCGAATGCGCTGTAAAATGTACACGCCATATGCCGGAGATGTGGGAATATTACTGCTCAAAAACGGGAAGTTCACTATTGGAAAGTCGAAATCATCACGCTTGTAAAGTTTTGCTTTCAGACTCTAGAGTTGTCATTATAGAGGTAGAGATTCAGGTATGATGCTGATGACGGTGTGTCAGTGGTCTGTTTTATTTCGTGTTCCTTTGTGTATATAAGATAAAGGTAGATAGACACTTATCATCAGATTTTGTCGGCACAATTGAAGAATAAATCCTACTAACCTGAAATCTGAAAACTATTGGTCACCTTGCTTGATTTTTCTAGAACTGAAGTAAATAGAAAAATATAAAAAGATATCGAGTGAATGTACATGTGACGAAAACGCACACGATACACAGAAAATCCAGTTTATCAAGGACAGGGCTTTTATTCCTGTCTACATCTTGATGTCCCCCGAGGGTCTTCAATGAGAGGTGAACAATATTCACACCCTCAAGCGAGATCAAGAAGGCCCCTAGCGTGTACTTAAGTGGTATTCATGACAAAAATGTCGAGCAACATCGATCCCAGGCCCAATTTAGTATTTTTCAGCAACATTTACAAAGAATATATAGGGAACGGTGAGAACATGCTTATTGTTTATCGTTCATATGAAATAAATATCAGACAGATTTTTTTCATTTTTTGATATTTCAGAGATATACACTTAAGCTACCTGTTACGCTGAAAAAATCTTCATGTCACCGTTCGATTAAGAAAGTTATTTGATATAGTTTACGAAATAGACAATATTTACGGGAAAAGGGGGCTAATTCTCGGGAAAGTCTATGTGAATCTATTATGACGTCACAATGAATAGGCCAATACAGGATTATTCCGGTTTGAAAATCAAGTCATTTCCGCATCCGACCCGTGTTTCACAAATGTGCCAATCGAATGCGCCTTGAATAAGGGTCGATCTACCTTAATTGTTCTAAGCGCTACTTTAGTTGTCTGAAAACATTATTTAGAAAAAGAAGGAGAGTTTAATGTGACTTAAAATACGAAAATCTTACCCCTATCTCAACCAATTTTCCCTATAATAGGCAATTTTTTTGTCTATATTCGCGTAGAAATAACCAAAAACACGCAAAAACTTCATTGCATATAACAATGTTGAATAAATTCCATCATAATTTTTCATTTGAAGCCCCACTTGTAAGCTTAAACTCAATATTTTGTATAGAATTGATGAAAAATGCAAATTTTCAGCATTTCAAATTTGTCCAAAATTCACTTTTAAATAGTAATATGCGGCAAATCTGGAGGATTTATCTGCAGATATGCCAATTCATTGCTCTAACCGATAAATAAGCTATCTAAAAACAATATCTATAAGAACAAGGAGGTAACAATGTCAATGTGACTAAATACTAAAAATTGTACCCCTACCCCATGAAAATGATGCTTAAAAATCCCCAGAATATGCCCGTCAGCAAAACATACTTTACATGTTTTACTTTCTTCAAAAATGCATTTTATATATTGCAATATGCAATTTTTACGCCAAATATGGGTAAAATTGTATATTTTGAGCAGTTTTCGTGAAAAATGGGGATTTTCGGCATTTCTGAATTTTACAAAATTCAAAGTTGAAGTGTTGTATAACCGCCCAAAAACCACGCACATAATCTGATTTGTGATATATGGGAGTCTCAGTGAAGTTTGGTGTTTGAAATGATATGTTATTTAACTTTTATACAATGTTTAAGCTTTTCAAGCTGAATAAAATGAAATAAATTGTGTTGAATATTTGTGGTCAGGGGTAAAATATTAAACTTTGTAATTTATGAGTTTGTAGGTTAGTCTAAAATGTTTAAAGGATGGATTGGATGTAATGAAAGGGATAGTTAATCAACATTTTCAAGTTATATATCAATTTCATGAAGTATTTGCATTTCAAAGTCAAAAGAGCAGAATTTCTAAAAAAAAAAAAAACGGAAAATTCCCATTTTGCATTCAATTTCGGGCAGAAGAGTCAAAAATAGACCTCTTAAAAAGTTTAAATCTACTTAAATGATCTTTTGCCTGTCAGCTTTAGTGAAATTCACACTTGAATTCCAATAAAACATTATTTTTTTATCATTTTTTTTATCAATTAAACATCATAATTTCATATTTTCCCTTAATTTTTAGGGGGAGGGTTGCTAATTTTGACATATCTGAACCTACAATACGTCTAAAACTAAATTGTGTGCACATGATTTGTTGCTAACATATCATAAATCATTATTACATCGGCAGTTATGAATTTTTACCATAATATAAGAAAGTTGAAATTGTGAAAAAATCTAAAATTCCCAGTTTTCAATAATTTAATACCGAAAATGAAAATTTTATGGACTTTAACGGTTTGATTTTTCAACATTGTATCACAATTGATAAGTTAGGCATAAAAACTAGATCAAATGACCAGGGTTCTTCATCTGAAAGGAATTGACAGCCTAAAATCGTCATTTTCGCATTTTTTTTGCAGGGGGACGGGTACACTTTTGTATCCCAAGATCACAATAATGGCGTTAAGGGCCCAAACTTGATTTCATTGTAAAGGATATTTAATAAGCTTTAATTTGGTACCAAATTTGAATATATATTACTTATCATTAAACAATTATGGAGCTTAAAAGATGAAACTTTGGTTAAAACGAAAATAAAAATGTACAAGAATTTTTCATAGTGTAATATAAAAGTGGCCCTATACTGTTTATGCGTGCAAATTATGTTCGTGTTAACATGTTTTATTTTGAAGAAGGAATATAGGAGGACTGAAAAAAATCGGTCTAGATGGAAATTTGGAAGGAGAGGTGCAGGGAAAGTGATTTCAGCCCATGGCCTAAATACCAATCCTATTTCTGTGATATTTCATGAGCCTTTCTCATGCAGTCACACCAAGACTTAACCCCCCCCCCCCCCC
>MJUU01066761.1:66087-84838 GCA_002080025.1 Modiolus philippinarum
CTCCGTACGTAATATCACCTTTCCATCTAAATTTCAACTTCGACATTTTGCTAATTGCCTTTTTAGCTATTTTACGGAAGCGGAAGAGGAAAAATGTATTATAATTGCTTAAAGCGACCTTATTGATTCAGGTGAAGGCCAAATTGGAAAAATGGAGAATCCTTGCATCAAACATTCGTTTGCTTTCAATTGCCAAAAGCAACGCGTAATTGATTCAGGTGATTTCATCATTTAATATCTAAAGTATTTATATATTATTTTTTAATATTAATTATCAACGTGTAAACTTAAATGTTTCGAGGATGGTTCACCGTTAATTTGTATACTATTCTATGAAGGGATACGAAGTAATTTCCTATCAATTTTCAAAAGACAGTTAAGTACAGTACAGTGCAACTCCAAGCATGACTGTACTTTACTGATAAACTTTCTCCTAATTTTCCAGTTTAGAATTTATTCATTGCAGAGAATGTATAGTGAAAATAATATCAAGCTCCAGACCTGTAATTTTTCTCATAATTCATGTTACCGTCGCAGTTGGCATATTTTAACTGTAATTTGTTTGTTCATTATTCTGTAAACCCATGAGGTTCCCCCTTTTCTGGGATAAAAATATTGCAGCAGTTAGGCAAACATTGACAAAAAATCGTCTGGAACCCCATTGAACTCCCTTTTCTGCCCATGTCATTTTATTGTACTATTAATCTTATCAATAACAGCATGCACAACAGATGAGGAAATGATAAATTGAAAGTATATATATGTCCTAACTAAAAGTGACATTTGGAATCCAAATAGTCTGTGTTTTTTTTAAATATACCTAAAACAGCCATGATCTGTATTTAAACATAGGTATGTAGTGCACATTGTTGTTCTTGGTAACCTTCTTTTGTGTGGAATATAGCACAGAAATACATATGTTATGGTTTGGGATTCCAGTAAGATCATCTAAAGGCATTTGTTTGTATGTCTTATCCTATTCGTCATAATATTAATTAAATCGTGCACGAACTATTATTTGTTAACATGATCGTTTACGAACATCGTTCACGAACTTCGTTTTTCAACAACCTGTGATTTTTTCATGAATATGCTTTTAGAATTAATTTTGAGAATTGAATATGATACAAAATATATATTTCTTTAATTTACAATTTTGTTATTTATAGTTGCGCGAATGTTAATGAAAAACTGTTAAAATGTGTTCAGAATGCAACTTCCTGCCATAAAATATTACCGTTAGGCGGTGTTTCAGACCAAATTACATTAGTTACAGTAATTCTTAAGACAAGAAGTTTGCAGAATGATATTAACATCTTAATTATTTATGGAACTACGAAGCAATTTATTTAATTAATTGAATTTGGTAGTTAAAAAATTAAAATTTTGAGACTTGAATTGTCTGGTCTCGAAGGAATAAGCGTTCACTAACTAGTAACAGAACCGTTCACGAACTACATTCTTCGATTAACATCCGTTCACGCACAACAATTCTCAATTGACCGGTTTACCCCCTGTATTCAAAGTCAGTTGTAAAAGAATTTATTATTGAAAGTTATGGACGGGTTGATTCATTTCTTCAAAAAGTTTATTGTTTTCACAAAATGTAGAGTAAATGAATATTCAAGGTGTAAACTGTTGATGATTTTATGTACAATTCTATTGGAATAAGAGCATAGAGCGCCATGTTAAAAGACTTCTTATTACCTGCTGTTTCCTGGTACATACATACATAAATGATGGTAATTATGAAAAAGAAAGGAAATAGGGTAAATGTATGAAAACATATGTTTGTTATTGAAATATTTTTATACAAATTGTTATATAATTTGCTCCTTGGTTAAATCTTTTACGAAAGGATATGGAGTAAATGAACATGAGACCATAACACATATGTTAATTACATGTAAGTGCAGTTATTTTAGATGAGTTGTATTTCGAAAATTAATTCCTCATCAGCAGCACTAAAATCCAAATCCATGATTTCAAAAAATGCTCATAATGCATAAAACCAAACAGAATCCGAATAACCAGTTATATCAGATATATAGCCAAGGACAAAAATACGATGGAGGGAGTTAAACCTTAGAATTTAGAATTCATATAAATTAAGATAATAGTAATAAATAAAGTGTACACATGAGATAGAATCGCATGTACAAGTACACCATATCTAAGAAAAAAAGAGCATACATCTCAAACAGAGGAAATTGTTTTACCAATTTCAAACTGCATTAAAAGACTAACTCCTGTATTAATGTTTTACGAAAGGATACGGAGAAAATGAACATGAGACCATAACACGTATGTTAATTCCAACTGCAGTTAATTAAGATAAATTTAAGAATGCAATAAATGAATAAATAAATAAATAAATAACAGTTACGAGGTGTTACTTGCACCGGTTATACGCACAATATCACAAGCAAAACAAAATTAGCATGAAGTAACGTCAGACGGTACTAAGTTCTTTTTTACGATATTTAACAAAGTTGGCAATATGTCAACATTTTGGAAGTCCCGATATTCTAGAGAGCTCTGCAATTGACTATGAAAACTGCAAAGGATATGCATGGGATTTAATCCCATTAAATGGTGTCTTTTGCGCTAATCAGTTACTAGACATGTATTTTGCCTTTTACATGAAAATGTCTTCTTGAAATAAACAGTTATGAGTGAATTTAATATGTTTTATATTTAATTTCATCTAGTGTATGTCTTGAAAACTGAGGAATTATTTTTCCTTCTTTACCTTTTTTAAATGAAAAATAAATATGAATCTTATTTAGCTTCAACAATTACAGTTCAATTGCTAAGAAGAGTCAGAACTATATTATCATTGGTCGAATCTACAACAGCTCCAATCTCTCTAAATATTCAAAGTTTATTCCTCAATAAAAGGTTTTTTCCGTGCAAGACAATCCATTTACGACAGGGTCGTGTGCATGGGGTAAACGTCAAATTCAACATTCCAAGTCACAAGTGTTACTATTATAAATCCTATGAATGAATTGACGGTACAATAGAACACGCTACGAGGAATGGCAGGTTTAAATTCCCTTTGGTTTGATCAATATATTTTACATTCTGAATGATTCAACCAAATTAAAGATCTGTATATCTTTTACTTATGAGAAATTCTACGTCTTTTACCCTCGTTTCACTGGAGAAAAGGTAGAATATCTCACACTCGTGGAAGATACCCCTGAATTATTAAATAATGTCAGGTACAACAAATAGCTACAATATATATATTTTGTAATAGACTGATACTGGCAGGACAGGTCATCGATATTTGATACAGATAAACTGCTTTTGGTATTATGACTTGAACTGCTTTTTTTTGCTCTTTCTCTGTTAATCTTTTTGGATTTTCATAATGTATGTTTCGGTTGTAGCTGGATTTGTTGGACACCTTTTTGGATGTGAACCATTTAGTGCCACGTTGACTATAGTTTTTTTTCTAATTAGATGAGTCGTTTCAGAGAGGCTGGATACATGTATCTTTAAATGAAAAGGTGCAAACGTATAGTTTTCATTTTTTGAAGGGTGCAATGTAATGACGTGACTGATTTTGAATCTATTTATTAAGGTTGTATTATTAACTTTTCAAATTTTAACATTTAAGAAAATTTTGTTAAAACCTAAGGAGTATCGTCCTCTTTCATAGCTCTGTCCTTAGCTGTTTAGTTCCTATTAGTAATTTGTACTCTATCAGTTTGTACACATATTTCGATTCATTGATTTCCAAATATTCTGACTCGAAATGCGCATATGCAGGACATAAGTTCACAGTAACCGCGGTTGCCAAAGCTGGTTGGCCGTTAGTCCTGGAGGGTATTCAACAGCCCAGTAGCCAGAAATTCGGTGCTGGCCAGAAAACTGATTGTATTTGAATAATAATTGAGTTAATACAACACTCAATAGACGATATAGAAATTGGGGTAATAACTAAATTTCCGAACAGAGTTTTAAATGGTATGTTGTACAGCAACAAACCATCGACAGTAGAATACCGAAGGAACAAAGAACAAGAATACATATATCAAAGTCCAGAGACAAGGCAAAAGTAAGAACACCAAAACACCGAAGACAAAAGACGCTACACTACTACAAAACGCAATTGGAAGCCATGGTACGTGTAACTTCTCTAGCCCTCAAACAGTATTAAAGTGAAATTTTGAAAAGCTTTTGTTATCACTTTTAAAGAGTTTTCAAACATGGACAACGACAGATCGATATTACAAACATCACTGACAAAGACAAAATTTAACATTTTAACAAGACAACACAAAAAATAAAGCACTAAAAGCACTAAAATTTTTAGCCCGTCACTCACCTTGCATGTGGCGGATACAGGAATGCCCTGTTTACGATGGGTAGTCAGGTTATAATATGGAAAGGCTTACCATGAACCAAACTGTGTGGAGAAAAACCAAGCTCCATGCAGTATAAACACCTCTTGTATATAATTTTTCATTCACTGGGAGTCATATAGAAACATAAATTTCCTGCCCCTACCCTTTTCTCCAGTGACAATCAAAAGTAGTAGCCCTGGTTGTCCCTCCCACCTTTATTTCTGTCTTCTTTGACTTTTTTAATTTATCAAATTGTTCACTTCCTGAATTGCTCACTAGTCGTTACAGTACCATCTAGCTAATCAATCAATCAATCTTCACAGAAATTTTGTGAATTTGTTCACTTGCAAATATGTCTTTTTGATATTTGCTAAGAAATGTAAGCAGGGGTCTTTTGGGTTCTGCTTTTGCTTGTTATTTTGCCACAAAATTTAGTTGGCACTTTCACTGACACCCGTTTCTCGTTATTGGTACCCAACTAGCTAGGGAAGATGGTGAGGCCCATGGTGTGAGTATCATTGTCACTGAAATTGGTCATTAGAACTAAGTCTTAATTTGTTGTCAATCGTTAAATTAGTTTTTATTTTTCAAATTTACAATGGCAGGCGTTGCCGGAGTTAAAAGGATACGTCATAACGAACGTAACATTAGTTGCGCTTCGTACCGTGAGTAACCATTCCCTCTCACATTGTCATTCGTTCGAGAAACACCCTTCGCGTCTTTTTCCCGTTATGATTTGATTCTTTAAACAATTTTAATTCCTCGGTACGCTCCTTTGCAGCAACCAAAGGCTTCCCTGGTGTTGCAAAGCTGGTGTTTAGAGTTCGGCCATATTATTTGAACTGATGTATCGTTTAAAATACGGAAACCAGTACCGAATGATACATCTAAAAACCGACGAGAGAAAAGTAATCTACAACGGCCGTTTTATTTTGCCGGTCATCAGGACCGTCATAAACAACAAATTTGTCGGACCTAGCCGTTTTTTGGCGGTCAGGACCGACAGGACCGACGATTTTCGCGAACTCTGCAATGTATACGAGACTGTTTGATGAGACCTGTTAAATGAGATCTTTGGAGTTTTTAAGAATCCACATCTGATTCACGTCCTCTCCTTGAAGGTTAGAGAAGTAACAAGAATCACTTTTAAGTGAACTCAAAGTGCACTTGAGGAACGCTTTTAGAGTACACTCGGATGGAATGTTACGTTAGCATCCAACTGTACAAGTATACATATACCAGTAATGGTCCTTTATAGATAAAATTGTTCGTGATTTTATAATATTTGTCCTATATTTCAAAACAGAAAAAAACTTTGAGAAGTCAAGTTTAAATTGCAAGAATGTTTAGCATGTCAGGACTGCATTTTATTGAACATGCTTAAGTTTTCAGACCTCTTCCAAGATGGCCGCAAACAGGAGCTTAGTTTACCATTTGACCCTATGGGAAAACATTTTCTAAGATCTCATTCTAAAAAGCCATAACGCCAATTGGAAGCAACCTTGGTCACAAAAGTCTTTAGTTGGCCCCTTTGAAAAATGTTTCATTCAAGTACGTATAACATCTTAGATGGCGGGAAGCGGGAACATAGTTTGACATTGGATCCTACGGGAAAGCATTCAAAGATCCTCTCTGAAACAACAATGCCAGTTTTATTCAAACTTGGTCACAATAGTCCTTGGTTGGTTTCCTTCAAAAAATATGTCTGGCAATTCCGCACATCATCCAAGATGGCTGCCAGTGGGGAACTTAATTTAACATTGTACCCTATATGAAAACACATTCAAAGATTTTTTCGTTATAAGCTACTGGGCCAATTGCATCAAAACTTGGACACAATAGTCCTTAGTTGGCATCTTTGAAATATATCTCTGGCAAGTCTGCATCCGATCAAAGATGGCCACCAGTGGGGAACATAGCTTAACGCTGGCTCCATGGGAAACATTAAAAGATTTTGTCCTCTAAGACAACAAGACTAATTAGTTTCAAAGATGCACCTCACTCTAGATGGGAACTTAGTTTAACATTTGGCCTTAAAGGAAAACACATACAATAGAAAAAAGAAGGGAAACGATGAATGTGTCAAAGAGACAACGACCAAAAGGGGAGTAATAACAACTCAAAGCCACAATAAGATCTTGACAATGAACGATGAGGAAACCCCACACCCAACGGCAGGTCGGAGTCGGCCCCTAAATAAAGAGTGATCAAGTTCAGCGAAATAAACATCACCCTAGACTCCTATAGACATAAAGTAAACTATCTAGAAAATAGATAAGACACACAAAAATTTTCGGACTTAGGACAGGCGCAAACCTGCTGCGTCGGGGTTGAACTAGTTTTATTGGGCCTAAGCCTTCCCCCTGGCCAATGTGATAAATAAAAATACAGTAGTAACAACAGTAAAATTCAGTTAGCAACAGGACTGAGTCAATTGTGAAAAAAAAAATATACTGAAAGAACTAAATATACAGACATAAACAGAAAATCACAAAAGACTACTAGCAGTTAACTGACATGCCAGCTCAAGACCCATTACCAAATGACTAAATACCGAAGTAACTGTGAATGTAAATTCTGCATATGCGCATTTCGACAACTTATGTCTCTTCAGTGCAGATAAAATCTAAATGTTTGGAAGACCATAAAATCAAAGATGTTTAAAAGCTGAGAGAGAACAAATAACCAATATGATCTAAATGTAAAGCCAAAATCAAATTAGGACAGGGCTTTGCATGAGGGAGATACTCCTTAGTTTTCAACATTTACAAAAATTTAGATATTGTAAGGTTCAAAATAGTATCGGCTTTCGGGTCATCACCGAAGTACTGACTACTGGGCTGGTGAATACCCTCGGGGACTAACAGTCCACCAGCAGTGGCATCGACCCAGTGGTAACAAATGACTAAATACCGAAGTTACTGTAAATTCAAATTCTGCATATGCGCATTTCGACAACTTATTTCTCTTCAGTGCAGATAAAATCTAAATGTTTGGAAGACCATAAAATCAAAGATGTTAAAAAACTGCGAGAGAACAAATAACCAATATGATCTAAATGTAAAGCCAAAATCAGCTACGGACAGAGCTTTGCATGAGGGAGATACCCCTTAGTTTTCAACAAAATTTACAAAAATTTAGATATTGTAAGGTTCAAAATAGTATCGGCTTTCGGGTCATCACCGAAGTACTGACTTCTAGGCTGGTGAAATTGACAAATTAGGTTAAGATCTCTTCCTGTGAGTAGTTTAGCATAATGATTTCATGCATATACCGGAAAAATAACCCGTGTTAATGCAATACAGATTTTAGAAATTTAGAATGTGTTTAAAATGCAAAGACCCTATCAAAAAATCAATGTTGATACCTAAGAAGGCCATACGTAAGCACTTGACGACAAAACCGTAATTATAACCCTTATGAATTTGACGATTTAAAGGGTTTATAAGTTTGTTAGGCAAGTTTAAGTATTTTTTACTCTTATGTAAAACATTATCGTAAAATTAGGGATGTGAAATACCAGCCTTGATTAGATGTTTACAGGTTGCATTGTATTTATGAACTAAGTCTTTATCATGTTTATATCGATGATAGAATTTAGTAAAGGTTTTAACAAATTTATGATAACGAAAACCCTAATGTAATAGTTTTTCAGTTATGAAAAGAATTCGTTCATTAAAATCGCAAACGTTATTACATACTCGAGCAAATCGAACAAGTTGAGATATATAAACACCATGTGGCGGTAATGGAACATCGCCATCCAGAAATGGATAATTAACTTTCGGAAAAGAAAAATCGTCCCTTTTATTCTAATTTACCATTCGTTATATCAAAATCGATGTCTAAGAACGGACAATGATGATTATTAGAATTTGCTTTATTCAAAGTAAGTTCTTTTTGGCAGATGTCCTTATAATACGTATTGAAGTCGTCATTATTTAAAGTTAAAATATCATCCAAATATCGGAAAGTGTTGTTAAATATTTCAATTAAATGATGTTTAGATGAGTCTTTGCTGATGTTGGTCATAAACTGAGATTCGTAGCAGTACAAAAATGCGGTTCGCTATAAGTGTGGCACAATTGGTACCCATAGGAACTCCTATGATCTGGCGATAAAGAGTTACCGAAACGAATTGAATATAATGTCAAGTAAAAATTCAAGTGCTGAAATAATATCAAAACAAGTCCAATTAATTGAATTCTTTTGTTTTGTATTACTAAATAACTAAATACCGAAGTTACTGTGAAAAATGTGTTTTAAAGGAATTAGAACATATATATTCGCAATCGGATTTTTTGAATGCCCATTGAATAAGACGTCTGAATTTTTCCTTTATAAGATTGTGTGGTAAGGTTGTATAGAGGGTAGAGAAATCAAAACTTTCAAGGGATTCAAAAGGGGCATTATAAGCATTTAATTTATCGAGAACTTCCAATGATTTTTTTTACACTCAAAAAATGATTGATACCACTGTTTTCAAATACTTTTTTACAGAAATTTATAACCAGGTTTTTAATAGCAGTCAAAGTATTAGTGAGTATAAATATCTTTGCCTCTTAAACTACTAGGCAAATTGAAAACAAACTAAGTCGTAATTGTCCTTGGATGATGCCCTTTAAAGTTTTTTTATTTTGATATTCAATCCTTGGTTGGCCTCCTTGAAAAGGTAACCATATCTAAAATAGTTGCCCTCATGAATATATTTCAACTTTGACGCACATACCATCAAGATCTATTAACATACTTCAAAATGATGTCCTTTATTGATTAGGTTATTTTGACTGTCTCTGTCGGCTATGGTCTAGGTGAGCGATGAAGGCTATCGACAGCCTCCTTTTTTCAATTAGTTTCAATAGTTTCGGAAAAGATAATTAAATTGGGCTTTCTTTTATAGGTCAGATGTAAAACTAATTTCCGCGTTGGACGCCATTTTTTTAAAGGATCAAAACAAAATGAGTAGTATTTGTGAATGACATCATTCCTGTAAGCTTGATTTAATTTGCTTCGTTGGTTCAGAGGAGTTGAAAATGTGAAGAAGAAACGTAGGGATGACGGACGCTAAAAGATAGCTAACATTGACCCTTCGGAACGAAATGAACAGATTTTTAAAAAATACCATTGAAACAACATTCCATTTAAGTTTCATTGAATTTGTTTGGAAATATGAATAAACCATGGACCGTCCTTTAACTATGTTACATGCTGGCAGCCATATTCTATTTTGAAAAAAGAACATAATTATTAATTCTTTTAAGGTCTATTCTCAATGACTCAGGTACAGTTTACTTAAATTTGCTTTAATATTTTCAGTGCATATGATGAAAATGATGTTTTTTTCATATAGTCCAATCTTGAACTGGTCTCAATGCTTGCGGTTATATTTTTGTCAAATCGGATCAAAAGTGCAATTTTGGTATAGGACATTCCCTAAATCATTTCAGAACTGACTAGTTAATGTTGATTCAACAGTTTCAGAGTAGATAATAAAATAAAAATTTTGCCTTAAGGTCCTTATTAAAATTAGTTCCGCACTCAAGGCCTATTTTCTGTCGGATCAAACGAAATGACTTCCAATAAAAAATTCTTGTAACATTGTGTTGATTTTACCTCAGTGGTTTCTGGGAGATAATGAAAATGTGAAAAACTATGTGCTATGGACATCAAGTGATGCTAATATCCCATATCGACCTTTCGTGTCAGTTGAACTAAATGAAAATGAGAAAAATATGAAATCTGTTTATGTTGTATTTTTTTCGAAAATTTTGGAATCTTGAAGCACATTTCATTGCCATTCCTTTCGCCTTTTTATGTAGACCAAATATGAAATTTGCACACTTTCTTTCCGATTTTCTCAAAATGATGCCAATAACGTCTGGTAAATGACGTTTCTCGACCAGAAACCACAGTTCGTATGTAACAAGTATCCCTGATATCCGTTTAATTTACACATTTGCGACAAACATAAAGTAGTAAAACATTAAATCCTGGAACTAATTTTCAGTTGTATTTCTTAAGAAATCGCCTACCATTTTTTTTTTCACTCTTTAGATCTATTACAGTTAAAAAATTGCTACAAAGGCTACATTCATGTCAAGTTTGTAATATTAGACTTTAGTCTTGGAATAATGACAGCATTTGGACATCCTAGTTTGGTTGGTTCTACATCACTCAACTCCCCAAAGAATGTCTCATTTATAAGCTGTGATAGGGATCTGTGGTTGTATGATCTGGAATCCAGGATACTATACAGCTGAATAGTTGTATCTATACTCTGTAAGAAGCCGTCGTACATGATTGTAGGAAACCCTTTGATGTACATCCCTGGTGGGGAAATATCCCAAAGCCAACGTCTTTGAACAAATACTCTTTCAAGTCAAGTTTCATTCTAATTCGTTCAGTAGCACTATATCCTACAGAATTTTCAGCGTCATACCAAAGACTCATTAGTCTACAAAATTCTGCTTCTGTGAAAAATAATCCAGATCTCTCATTTCATTTTCTTACTAGTAAACTGAATGTTTGCTTTGCAAAGGCACTAATCTGCTTAATATTTAATAATAATTTAACGCAAATATTTGTGAAGAAGAAAACATAAATAGTGAAGATTTAAAAAATCTACTTCAACACGTAATGTTATATCTCACATTTTGTACATGCCTTAAATTTGTAGACAAAAACGGACAAATCTTTCACACTTTTTTTTTAAGTCGAAATAAGAAAAATGCATAGTACCACTAAAAGTCAAAGTACATCCATCAGTTATGTAATATATTTTTTATATCCTTTTGTTGATTGACACGTACTTCTGATTCAATTATCCTTTTTCATTTCCCTTTTGTAAGTGGTTAAATCAAAATGATCTGTTTTGAAATAGAACGACAGTAGTCTTGATCCAAAATATAACGGAGAAGGCTCCGTAAATTGAATATTATGTAAATACAACTTGGGTGTCTTTCTTTTCTCCTACATAGTCATTTGCATAATACAAATGCAGATTTTTAAGACTCCGACGATTTATCTTTCAATAGTAATATATTCATTTTGTCTTTTAAATATAAGCAAAAAAAAAAAAAAAAAAAAAAAAAAAAAAAACGTGAATAAAAACGATAAGGAGGGGGGTTGCTAAAGGTACATGTAGGTGTTAACGAATTGGTCCAATAATGTAAGGCCTCATGTACTAAAGTACAACGTGGTGAGGTGAACATTTTTTCTATATATAATATATTCACTTAACTATCTGTAACGGTGTGAAAGTTTATGAGTAAAAACCATTTGAAGCACAGGAAGCAATAATTCTAGGAATTCATCGTTTACAATGGTTGCTTATTATGTAACAATCTGATAGAATGTGTTATACACTGCCTATTTAATTTAGTAATTGTAAGACTAATGCAGTGTTTATATTGAAACATATTTTTCTTCTAAAATATACCCAAAACATAAAAATTAAAAAAAAACATTTCCATTTTCTCGCCGTTTGAGAGCAATCGCTCCTATAAAGACTGTATAACATTATGCCGATCACGATCTTGAGTATTTTCGCCTTGGGTCGTTAATGAAGAAGTTTATCTGTGGCCCAACAGTTCTTTTCTTAGGTCATTCTATTGCTTTTCAATTCGATGACATTTTTAGAAAATGAATTTAATCGGTCAAGCACGTCGTTATGATTATATGTGTGAAAAGACACAGGTTTAATATAGCAAAGATAACAGGAAACACTTACAATGGCCGAAAATTACAATCTACATGCAATGCAACAATGTACTAGGGAACTGTACAAGAAAAAAAATGAAAGGACAAAAGGTAAACCCAGACAACGATAGGAACTTGGGATAGCCTTTTTGAAAATAGATTGTTTTGCATAGTAATTATTCAATTCGTTTTTACTCGGTGCTGGTACGGTAGGTTTTCGTTAGCAATTCGTTTAATTCGGTACTCGTCCGGTGTGTTACCGTTATAAATATGTTTATTCGGTGCTCGTCCGGTAGGGTTGCGGTGTTTGTTCTGGGTCTAGAGTTCGGTTTATTCGGTACCAGGACTGTGCATGTACGGTGTACTTACTGTATAGCTCCGATTTTTGTGCGTTTTCACTGTAATTCGTGTACGACCGAAAATATTTACCACCGTACAAAAATGATTTGCATCCGTTCCTCATACGTTTGTGTTATACGGTGAAGTGTAAGAGCGGCTTTAAGCAGATTCACATTTGAGGTGCAACTCCTATCTACTACCGCTGCTGCAGCGGAAAAAATATCGAAAAAATACCAGAGAGTTTTAGACAGTTTCACTGTATTACCAAAATTTAATTGATTTGTTTAATTTCAAATATCTTATAAAATTGTTTTATCAATTCTGTCTCTTCAAAGCATTTAGTCAACGTGTCTATAGAGCTGTAGACTCAATATGTAGTGCAATTATGGCTGACACGAATACAATTGTTTTGTTTGTTAATATATAATCCAGATTTCACTGATACAAACGATTGACAATAAAGTGTTCGTTTTTCTATAAAAATAAACTTGTTCAAAATTGAATTTAACTGTTGAAAATTTATCATTTCTTCCACAAAGAAAAGTTGTGGTAGTCTGTTTTTTAAATCCAGCTAGCAAGAAATAAGAAATTTTTCAATACATTTCTCTTAATAACATTGCAATGAGTATAAGTATATCTGTTACCTTTCTCTAACTTTTTTTAAAATCAGAATTTTCTTTTTGCGTATCTTCTTTCAACTTAAACCATTGTTGTGACGTCATTCTATTGTATTTAATGTGGATTCCTTTTAACGCCCCCCTCCCTTTATTGTTTCCTCCAATAGATGATTTGCCAGTTACTAAAGTTCTTGTTAGTTCTTGTCAAATTTTGTGATTTTTGGTCAACCTTCAAAGGGAAGTTACTCCTACACCGGACAAACAAACATTTAACAAGCACATTTGTTTTAAGGTAAGGTCTTTGTGGTTAGCCAGTATGGACAAAGTAATTTCATTCACAATATTCATGATATTCTGCAGTAAGTAAGGATATTTTCGAATTTCTAATACTTTCGTAGTCACTGAGAAGATAGTTCAAGTTAGTACAGTTGTTTAGTTTTATTACTTGAAACAAGTAGCACTTGAACGCATGGTAAGCGCTATGTGGGATTAGGTTTTGAGTTATGTTGCTGACTAAACGTGTGCTAAAAGTTAAACTTTCGTAACTTTTGAGTAAAAATATTTTATTTTTTAGTTGGTTTTCACAAGCAGGGAACTATTCTGTCCCCTTGACATTTTTTAAAAAAGTTACCTCCCTTTTGGGTTCTGTTGATTGTAGAACTGGAAAATTGTCTATTCAATGATAATAAACGCCCCGAGGGAAATGAATGTTTACTTCATTTCACTGCGACAGAATTCGAATCGAGTGCTGTGATTCCTTCGTTAAGCACGGACCTTTTGATTTTCGAGGAGGGGGCGGGACTGGGATTTTCACCCGAGTCGGGAAACATTGGGAAAATTTTTGTTGTTTGTTGAGCAAGTTTACTTTCTGATGAACAGCGTGAGGGCTATATTATTTCTTTACCCAGGTGCTGGTGTCAGATAATTTTCTAGCTTAAATCGGGGCCAGAATTTTTTTCGCCTTAAAAATCCCAGCCGATCCCTGAAAAATCAATTGATCCGTGCCTTATTGGGTAGTTTATACCGACTACAGTTATGTATATATTGTAGACGCTGGCAATATCACAATTTCTATTTCTTTCAAGTACAACTAGCTTCAAAATATATATCTGATTAGAAAGCGGAAATGTTCTATTTAATTTCCGTCTTTTCTTTACAAAACACTTCTTAAGTTACATTAAGAACTACAAAGTAAGTGAGAACTGTCCGTCTAAAAGGATCAATCCAAGGACAATGGCAACGTCGGAAAAACAAAGAAACAAAGACATAACATGAACACGGCAGAGAAAAGAAAATGAAGATACGCACATATACAAAAATGAACAACACGGACCCAATAAAAAACCATGGTGAGTTCAGGTGCACCGGTAGAGTAAACATCTCCTGCTTCTTATAAGACACCCACCGTGTTGAACATGTCAACTCCGGTAGTAAAGACAAATCCGGTAGAGGAAAAACAAATTTTAGTGAAACACGTCTTTTTGAAGTAATGGAGAGAAACACGTGTTTTGTGTTTACTTTCACTATATTCCATTCCGACTTTTTACTTGATTAAGACTCACGCGAATTAAATCATAAACCAGCTTTAAGGGAGTACGAGTGTCAGAAGTTTTGTAATTAGAATTTAAATTCTAACCTTTTGTTTTGAAGATCTTCGCTAACAGAACAACATGAGCAAAACATTTTGAAAATCCATGTCAAAATTTTTGAGATATAAGACATCAAAATTTTGGCGGGAAACAGTTCTCGCTAGAGCTTTCCTTCATTTTCCATTAGCTGTTTATATGCCTTAAAATATATAAAAATATAATTGGAAGTTTATAAAATTTTATATTGTATACTTTATGCATGTTAAAGTGATCTATGACCAAGAAAATATCCATGTGCAAAAGTCTTTTCATCTATTTCCATTGAAAAATTTGTATAATGGAAGTTTATCAATAAGTAATGTAAAAGACGTATCAAATACTCACAGCTCTCATGGAAGTTTATCAATAAGTAATGTAAAAGACGTATCAAATACTCACAGCTCTCATGGAAGTTTATCAATAAGTAATGTAAAAGACGTATCAATTACGTACAGCATTAATGGAGTTTATCAAGAAGTAATGTTAAAGACGTATGAAATACGTACAGCTCTCATGGAAGTTTATCAATAAGTAATGTTAAAGACGTATCAAATACGTACAGCTCTAATGGAAGTTTATCAATAAGTAATGTTAAAGACGTATCAAATATGTACAGCTCAGTGAATACAGTCAAACCTGTTTATAACGGGCACCAGAGGGAAGAGAGTTTACTGCCCTTTATAGACAGGTGGCCTTTATATAGAGGTTAATTGTTTTGCAGGGAAATAAAAATTCACAATAGAATTCTAATATTTACAATAAAGTGAATTTGTTATTTTCGTAATAATTTGTTTTACATGTTAAGATTATGTTTTGTGGGTTAAAAATTACAAATTTTCAAGTGTATTATCACTTATCATTGATTTAAGTAAATGTTTCCAGTTTTAAGATGACTTTTACATATAATCACCATTTCTATCCCAATTTATTATTTTCCCCTGACCGTTATGTAGAGTTTAAAGGCCAATTCGGACCTAAAAAGAGTACCCGCTGTTCGCGATGAGAAGTGCCCGTTTTAAAGAGGGTATTTATGTAGAGAATCGCCTCGGGGGACCCCAAAGTGCCCCTTATGAACAGGTGCGAGCTTAATATAGGTTTAACTGTAGTTATTAACAGGGGGAATAAAGATTCTATAGTATATACAATTAGACATAATATTTCTTTCCTTTTTATGAATTTATTAATTATTTCCCAAACGAAAAAATGACTCATTTAACAAATATAACTTAAAAAAAAATAGCCCCCCCGCCCTTCCTCGTGCATGTATTACCATAATATTAAAATATGTTTTGAAAGAAAATATATCAATATTCATGTATAGTTGTGGAGTTGGTAAAACATTTCCCCGTGGTAGAGATGTATGCTCTTTATTTTTCTTAGATATGGTGTACTTGTACATGAGATAATGTCTCATGTGTACACTTTGCTCAATTACAATTATCAAAATTGATGTTAATTCTAAAACCTAAGGATTAATTCCCCCCCCCCCCCCCCTTTTGAGGAGAGCAACTTTGTAGCCCTCGGGCTGTTTGTAATCCTCGTTAAATAAATAAAGCATAAAATTAAATTCCCCCATCGTAGTTTTGTCCTTAGCTATATTTGAAATTACTGATTATTCGGATTTCGTTTGGTTTTATGCATTCTTAACATTTTTTGAAATTATGGATTTCCTTTGTTTGGGTTCTAGTGCTGCTAATGAGGAATTGATTTCCGAAATTGCCATACAGCTCATTAAAATTATTGCAGATGGAGTTAACATATGTGTTATTGTCTCATGTTCATTTACTCCATATCCTTTCGTAAAATATACAAAACTTACATTTTTCTCTTCTTCGTTCTTCTCTGTAAGGTTTAGACGATCAACAATATTCATCGACATTTTTTACTGACTTTATGCCATTCAGACTCACTTTGAAAAATACATAAACTACATATAAAATTTATCTTTTGAAATCAAATTTTTAGAATAACTTTATCCATATTAAATCTTTTGTGATACTGAGTGAACTTTCGACATATATATTACAATGCAAAAATTAGATAGGCTATAATCCATTTGATCTCTTGATTACATGAAACGTTTTAACCGTGGTTAAAATAAGAGAAACAATGGCCAAGTGTGAATTCATGATTAACAATCCACTCGCCTCCGGCTCGTTGACGTATCGCCTTTCCTTAACCTTTTTTTAAGGTCCGACATCCATTACGCTACATTTCTTTACCGATGATTTTTATAACTAGACACGCTTTATCTTTAAGAAAATGCCCCAATACAAATTGGATTATTTCAATTGATAGTCTATATCGAACCTGGAGCATTAAATTTATAGATTTATAGATTCATGTGTCCTAATTGTTAAATATTAAAACATTGCTTTTGTATGAAAAGGTTTGGTTACATTTGTATACTTACCATCGGTTTCAGAAGATAACGTATTTGAATGCGAAGTGTAGTATTGATTGTTTGATTAGTGAGAGTTTAACGTCCAGTGAGCAATATTTCAGCTATATTAGGACGAGAACAAGTTAACCAATTCAAAAGAATATTTGTAAGAGAAGACAGAAACAAAGGTCGAAGGGATAATCGGGACAGCGAATTTTGATTGCCACTGGAAAAGGGGAGAAATTGGTAGGAGCCTTCTATACGAGTCGCAGTGACTCTGCTCTCTGTAGACAATATAGATGGGGTCTTTATACTGCATGGAGCGTGGCGTTCCTCAACACAGTTTGGCTACAATGTTTCGCGGTCAGGATTTCCGTATTATGACCTGACTACCCCGCAACAGGGCATTACCCTATCCACCAACTGGGGATGCGCCCGGCATCACTAGCCGAAGACCCTGACAACCGATTCAGGTGCAGGGCCTAGTTTATGAGAGATGGGCAACGAACGAAGGACGCAAAATGATGTCAAAATTTCACACTAGCGCGAAAAATGTGATAAGCGTTCAAAATATATCGGTGACATCATGAGTTGATATGGGAAAAAGCCGCAGGTTTTCAAAAAACGTTTTTTGAAAACTTGCGGCTTTTTCCCATATCAACTACTATCTACGGGACTAACGAGAATAAACAATTGTTATTCATTACAGTTGAGACGGGTATAACGGGCTAGATTCTTAGTTCACTCACATTTTTTACGTTGCTTGCGGTTTAAGCATTTTATAAGTAAAACAAAAATCTTATAGGTTTTACTCTTTTTCCAACGCTCAAGACTCTCGTTTAACCTGTTTAAGACACTGTTTATAAACTCTATCATTTTTATATAAGAAAGAAAAATAATAATCCAGTAATAAAAAATGTTTAGAGGAACACAGTTCTGTGATAGATATGAGTATTGTAACTTTTTACTAGATACTCCTATAGTGTCTCCACCAAATGGTCAACAACAAACAAAAACGGATTACAAATTTAGCATAAATGATAAGGCCTCGTTTTATGACTGGTATAATGGGTATTTTTTAATCAAGTTTAAAGTAGATAAACTAGCTGACGGAGCAGCACCGAACAACGACACAGTATCTGTTATTTCAGATGTAACAAATTTTCTTAGTCAAATGACAGTCTACCAAAACGGAAAAAATAGTGTACAATTGCAATAATTTATCTCTAGCAAATCACATCAAATCATTGCTTACACTTTCAGATGGTTATGTTAACAGCTTAGGAAAAAACAGCTTTATTTACCATCGCTGATGATACTAATACAGGGTTTAAGGCGAGAACAGCTTTAACTAACGCACGAGCAGAAGTAACAGCAGAAATACCATTAAATAAATTTTCTTTCTTCGCCTCGTTAGAACAAAATCTTTTACCCCCGGCACAGATGGGAATAACGGTAATAATAAACAACGACAATTATTTATTATACAAGGCTGATGGCGCTGATGACGGTAGAGTTGTAATTACACATTTTGAACTTTGGATTCCTAGACTAAAATTAAATTCTGTTGGTTTAACGGATGTGTTACAAAATTACATGAAACCAAGACGATGGACATACTTAAGAGAATCCATTCACACTAATATCTCGAGTCAATCTGTTGAAGGGTCGTTTCGTATTACAACAGGAATAAAACACCCGAAACACGTAATTGTGTTTTTACAAAGA
>MJUU01066764.1:0-10055 GCA_002080025.1 Modiolus philippinarum
TCGTTTTGAAAAAAAAAAAAACGAACAATTGTGTGATAATTGATTTTAAAAAATGCAAAAAATAATGTTGAAAAGGCAATACACCTAATGTTTTTTTTATCAAAGTCAAACCATCAACACTATAAACTGAACTTGCTCATTACAAAGTAGTGAAATTTTTGTGACATCACAATATATTATATGGACCGAGCTGCCGTCCTATTTACTGCTATATGAACCGGAATTGTTAACAAAGACGAAATGGGACAAATAAACGGGAAAAGTATAATATTTTTATTTATCACTCCAGTTAAATATAGAGGCCTGGTAAATGGAACATAATATTAAAATTAGAATTTTTTAAATTGATTTAAGCAATCGGGGAAAAGCTTACACCAATGAAGAGATGATGTTATCATTTTTCACCACATATATGCATTAATCATGAAAAATATTCAGTATTTTTTTTCAATCTAGCCCGCAACAAATAAGGGATGCAGTGTGGATGATACATTATTTAAAATGATTGTGTAGTAAAAACCTGTACGAAATGAAATTTACTACATAAAAATCTTTTTGAAACGAGATTTAACACCTCGCCCAATCTATATTAACTGACTAAAAAGAAATCTGTTAGAAATTACTAAATTTTCAGTCGAAGATTTTGAAAAGTATAATTTGCACTAGCGATGGCGCTTTGTGTTTAACATTAAATGGAACTTTTGCTAAAGCAACAAAAAAAAATTGCCTTATATTGTTTTAGTCTTATGGTCTTCAAAATGTTTAGATTTTATCTGCACTGAACAGACATAAGTTGTCGACATGGCCATATGGATAAATTCAATTTAAAGTAAGTTGGGTATTCAGTTATTTGTTACTATTGTGCCGATGCCACTGCTTGTAGACTGTTAGTCTCCGAGGGATTAACAGCCCAGTAGTCAGTACTGTTGTGCTGACCGAGAAGCCGATTTCATTTCGAAACTTGCAATATCTAATTTTTTGTAAATTTTGTTGAAAACTAAGACATCTCCCTCACGCAAAGGTCTGTCCTTAGCTGATTTTTGCTTTCCACTTTGATCATATTGGTTTTTATGTTCTCTTTCAGTTTTTTAACGTCTTTGAGTTATGGTCTTCCAAATGTTTAGATTTTATCTGTACTGAAGAGACATAAGTTGTCGAAATGGCCATATGCAGAAATTAAATTTACAGTAGTTCGTATATGTATGTATAATAGCCTTTCAGCTGAAAAAACGATGTATTTCTGTTTCTGTTGTATTAAATGTACCTTCATTTCTTTAGTCTTAAAGAGTTATCGAATTCATTTTAGTCTGTCAGAGGAACGAATAATCCCTTTGCCGTACAAATTTCTAGGGATATGTCATTACCTCTTCTCTAATGATATGTCAAGTTTAAACCGATTTTGACCCGTGAGATAAATTTTCATATTCAACGTATGTTGAATAAAGACCCGTGCTTTTTCCTGCTTAATCTATTCGCAATACAGTCTCGGTGTTTATCATTTATCGTTAAAGAAACAGAATACACCACTTTATCCCGATTATTGCCATATTTTATCCACTCTCGATAGTTAAATGTAAAAATTTTAAATTTAACTATCTGTAGTTGATTACATAAGGTAATTAACGGGATAATGTGGTGTAATATATATTTTGTAAACTGACTTATATTTTTGTTTCTATTTTTCTAGGTTAAGTAAGCTGGATTCCTTAGACCATTGGCCAATGTTGATAGTGTACAGTAATTTTTACACAATAAATTGAATATAAATTTATGGCTTCAAGGACTATTTCTTTCAGTTGAAATATTAACAAAAAAATACCCAAGTTTAAATGTTACTTTATATTCCTTTCGAATAACTAAATACCGAAGTTACTGTGAATTTACTTTCTGCATATGCGCATTTCGACAACTTATGTCTCATCAGTGCAAATAAAATCTAAACATTTGGAAGACCAGAAACTCAAAGATGTTTAAAAACTGATAGAGAACAAATAACCAATATGATCTAAATGTAAAGCCAAAATCAGCTAAGGACAGAGCTTTGCATGAGGGAGATACTCCTTAGTTTTAAACAAAATTTACAAAAATTTAGATATTGGAAGTTTCCAAATATAATCGGTTTTCGGGTCAGCACCGAAGTACTGACTACTGGGCTGGTGAATACCCTCGGGGACTAACAGTCCATCAGCAGTGGCATCGACACAGTGGTAACAAATAACTAAATACCGAAGTTACTGTGAATTTACTTTCTGCATATGCGCATTTCGACAACTTATGTCTCATCAGTGCAGATAAAATCTAAACATTTGGAAGACCAGAAACTCAAAGATGTTTAAAAACTGATAGAGAACAAATAACCAATATGATCTAAATGTAAAGCCAAAATCAGCTAAGGACAGAGCTTTGCATGAGGGAGATACTTCGAATTGACCTTTTAAAGTATGAAGAATGGCCCCACTTATAATAGCATTGTGCACAAATTTGCAACATCAAAACTATAAGCACCAATTTGTCAATTTTGCACCTATTTTTATTCCCAAACCTTGCATAAGGTGTTCAATATTAACTCTAGTCGGTGAGATTAATTATTAAAGGTATACTTCTCAACTTCAATCCTTGGAAATGAAATTGTTCGCTGTTCAAATATCACAAACTCAACTACTATACGTAATTTTAAGTCTGTATCGACATATCACTAATCGGCTATTATTTTTCAAACGAAGTACATTTTTGATTGGATTTGATCAAGATTTTCATCATTCTTTACCTCACGTCACAGAATATTGTGTACCATTTTTGGACTGTCAATAAATAATATAGATTGCGGCAAAAGATAAAAACTTCTCAGTGATTTAAAAGTGATAATAAACTGTGAAATTATTTCCAATAATTACACTCTAGGAACTGACGTCACAATGGACGTTGTCGACGTTGTTGTTAAGTAAACGTCTTCGCCGATTAACATAGACAACGCAGATCATGCAATGTAAAAAACATTGGTAACAGTAAACATCCACAATGGCCGAAGATTACAGTCACATGCCATAATCTGCGAGGGAACTACACAGGAAAACAACACAAATAAGACAAAAGACAAACCTTAGCAACGATAGGAACTCGGGACAGACGGACTTGATACCGGCACTAGCAAAAGCCAGCTGTAGGGTTAAACTGGTTTATGGGTACCCAAATCCCCCCCTTATCTGTCCCTTTGTCCTTTAGTATAATGAACATACATAAAACCCAATACAGATAGACTCTAAACTCTATGACCACTAACTCCATAAACCTTTTTAGATCCTATTGGTAATCTGTTCGCTATCAGATTTTACACATATTTTGTTTTACGAATTTCCAAACGTTTCGTTTTGATCTGCACTAAAGATACATAAATTGTTCATATGAAGAAACTCAATTCACAGTAACTTTGATATTTTGTTATTTGATATCAGGCTTTATGGTGACCTCGAGATTAATAACAATAATAAACGCGCAGTTCCATTGTTTGGTGTTCCAAGTACATAAACTACATATTCTTTCATTGTGGATAAAAAAAATAACATTAACAAAGTTGCGGTTGTAAATAAACAATGAGAATATATATGGAGTAACTGTACAAAAGACAAAGTAAATACAAGGCATAACAAAGCAATGGAACAACGCTTTTATTATTGTTCTTCAACTGTATACGCAAATACACGCCTCTTTGCGTATTTTGCAGCTTAACTTTCAACCTGAACATAAATCGAAGAAATGACTTATAAAAATGAAAAGAATGTTTTATAGTAGGCAATATAATGATTATTGATTCTATGCAATGTTTACACGCGGATGTTTTAAAATTACCGGACCATATTAGTGATCATGACGCGGCCATGGCGATATTTAAATGTCTAAAACCTATGTCTTCATCTCTCAAACGTGAAATTTGGCAATATGATTATATGGATATTGAAAAAATTGATGAAGTTAAGTGACATTGTTTGGAATGAAAAACTTAGTAGTTTAGAGGACGTTGGCTACATGTGTGAAGAATTTTCTAAAATATTTTTGGAAGTAGCAAGAGAATGTATCCCGACAAAAAAATATCTGTACGTGATATAGATCGTCCATGGTTTAACAGTTCTATCAAAAAAGAAATCCGTATAAGAGATTCGAATTCGAAAAAAGGTTTTGAAATAATAATAGGGAGAGTGATATTCAAAAATATAAAAAGCAAGAAACAAAGTAAATAATATGAAGAAAATTGCAAAAGAAAAGTTTTAGGCAAACTTAGAAAATATACTTTTAGACAGTAGTCCGAATTCAAAGACTAATTGGAAAATTATGAAACAATTGATAGAATCAACTAAGGGAAGTAACTCCATTCCACCGTTATCAAATTCAATAAATGACCCTACATTGGACGACATTTTATACGAAGACCAAAATAAATGTGAGTTGTTAAATAGATACTTCAGTTTAATTTCCACACTAAATGATGAAAACATCAAACTTCCAGATTTCTAAATTAAATGCAATAACGCCTTTTTTAATATTATTTACCGGGGGTAAAATTATTGATATTTTAAAAATACTTGACCCTAAAAAGGCATCAGGTCCGGATATCATTTGTCATAGAATGTTAAAAATTTCCCCAGCAAAATTAGCTATCCCACTGAAAATAATTTTTGAAAAGTCATTGACTCAATGTAAATATCCGTCGAACTAGAAAATTGCTCATGTAACTCCTATTTTCAAAAAAGGTGACCCATCCCTACTATCAAATTACCGTTCTATATCACTGATAAGCTGTGTTGGAAAAAGTTATGGAACGACTAGTTTACAAACATGTTTATAACCATCTCGTTTCCAATGATCTAATTTATAGGTACTAGTCTGGATTTTTACCAAAACATTCATCGGTACACCAATTAATAGAATTCCCTCGAAAAAAGAGAATTCACATGCTTTGTATTTTGTGATTTTTCGAAGGCCTTTGATAAACTTTGGCACAGTGGTCTACATGTATTACCCAAGTTATATTCATATGGAATAAAAGGTAGTCTTCTTAAATGGTTTGAAAAATAACTGCACAAGCGAAAACAAAAAGTTGTTAATAAAACTTGTTCTTCCGCATCTTCTTCTGTTTATGCTGGAGTTCCTCAAGGAACTACTCTACTCTTCTTGATTTTTATTCATGATATAGGGGACACTCTCTATTCCCTAAGCAGACTTCTTGCTGATGATACCTTTCTTGGATACTCAAATACAAGTTTGGTTGAAATACAGAACGTTGTAAATCACGACCTGCATGAACTTAATATGTGGTATGATAAATGGTTAATGTCGTTTAACCCTGAAAAAAACTGAAATTATGATCATTTCAAACTTAGAAATAGATAATAACATTAACTTTCAGTTTAATGGGAAGCAAATCCATCTTACAGACAATCATAGGCATCTTGTTGTCACATTTTCTAGTGATGCCAAATGGAATACTCATATTGATAATCTTATTACCAGTATTTCAAAACACCTTTGTGTTCTACGTAAATTAAAATTCACTATTGGGAGAACCAATTTAGAAAAATTGTATATTGTATTTTATACGGCCGTTGTTTGAGTATGCCTCTGAAGTGTGGGATAATTTTGAATCGTTTATTCAAATAAGTTACAAAGTCTTCAACTTGAAGCCGCCAAATGAAAAGAATGTTTTGTAGCAGGCAATATTCCTATCAGTAAATTTCGTTGTGCTGTACACGTATTTCAAGGAGTTACCTGTCATTAGCAGCGTTAAAATAAAAAAATGGAAAGCCGTTATCCAAAAGTAGTCAAAAAAAGAAGTACTCAATACCAGATCATATCAAAATAGATGGCCAAATCCAGTACCAATGACATCTACCGAGTGCTATACAAGGTATGAAGACTTAGTATTTTTAAGGGGTTTAAATTTTGATAAAAAAAGTAAATTTCTATTAAACGCAAGTCAAATTTTTCATGTTAGACAAGTCTGATGATTGGGCTTGTGAATACCCTCGGGGACTTCAGGTCCACAAGCAGTGGCATCGACCCAGTGGTCTCAAAATACAAAAATACCGAATCCGGGATTACCCAGCAGCAAGAAACAAGTAGACCAAATTTTATTCTGCTTATTATCACGGTCTCGGGTATGATAATTCTGCAATCATTCCCTAAATTACAAAACACCTCGTGTTCTGTATAAAATCTAAACTCCGTAAGCAATATATTCGATTACAATTGAACCATAAAGGAATTTAATATACTCAAATCTTGTTTTTCCAACATAACATGTAAAAATCCTACGATTTCACTGGATAATCTGACGTCACTATATTTGAACAGCTATTTGTTTACCTTGACAGCGGGATACTATACTAGACGACGGGACTATACGTCATGGGACTTCCGGCGTACTATACTTTGCCTCCTTTTGATTTTGATTTCTTTTATGTTATGTACTAAATTAATAATGGTGTTGTCTGGTGCGAATAGTGCCCTCGCCTGTCGGCTAGATCACTATACGACTCAGACAACACTATAGGAAAACGGTTCCCTCTGGAGAAGTCAATAATAGATTATAAGTAAAGTGTTTTGTACATGACTTTGATATCAGTTCGTTGATTTGTGGAAGCTCAATTTTTTGCAGTGACAGACTGCAAATATTGATCAAAGCTTAAATGTAAAAGCGCTGTTCTTTGTGATGCAAGTGATATTTTAGTGTCCTGTCAGTATCCTACAATTTTGCTATAAATAAATAACAATTTCGTAAGACCCATCGCTTGTTGTCCTTTCAAAGTACTTACGTCAAAACTAAGTTCAACACCCAGAAATTGTAAGAAGCCCCTAATGGTGATATGTATTTGCTTATTAGCCTATGTACCTCAAATTATGGTATTAAAGTAGGTATCTGCTAAGTCTAGTTTTTGTAATACACATAAAGTTTACCACGGCAAGGGTTTCTATACTCATAGATACAATCTAAATGAAACTTGTGTTGATTTGAAATAAAACTTAAATAGTTTTATATGATTTAACAATTGATGTAAATTTCAGAATGTTTATCGAAACCAAATTTACATATTTCCCAATGAAAACATTCTTAAGTTACACATGCAAAATCGTAAACGTGAATTTCATGTGAAACAGATTTCAGATGAATTTTACGTTACCTTAATGTTAAATTAATTTTAAAATTTTCACGTTGCTCTAACATTGTAAGCTGGCTCTGGACTATCCTTTGAATGTCAAAATATAGTTATGATCAATAGCTTTTGATCTCACTTACTTGGTTCATTTACAGTTTCACGTTTGATTTAAGTTAGATTTTAAACTGCAGCTAAAGTAAAATTCATTTTACCTGTGTATGCAAAAGAATTGTAATAATTCTCTAACAAAGACTGGTCATTAATATAGCGTTTTTATCATAGGTGGAAACTCTTATGGTTTCCTCTATTTTATGGGGTTATAAATGCCTCGATTCTGCATTTTTCGTTTGCTTTGTGGAAGAAGGCAAAATGATCATTATCTTCGCTTTTTAATCTTTATTAATAACATTGTATAAAACGCTGCCATGACCAAGAATAGAATGATAATCAATCAAAAGGAAGACCATCCCATTAATCATTACTTCCTAGGACCGCCTTCAATTCATAGTTAACGTTTTATCAATCCTGATCAATCTTTTGTGAAATATGTCAAAATAAGAGAATTACAATTCTAATGAAAGTTCCTCACATAAGTAGAAATAATAAAAAAAAAACATAACATTACCTAATATGTGTAGATGAACAGGTTCACTCTTCCTGTTTCCACGTTCCTGTGACGCAACGCAACAGTAGGTACCAGCATCATTTTGTGTTATATTGTGTATCTTAAGTGAAGGTGTCGCTACTGTACTTCCAGTGTATTTATCAGCAAACGCGATAATATATCTACCAGTTTTCGCCCAATATATATCTTTCAATCCTATTTTATGTGACACGAAACATTTTAACTCAATAGTAGTATCAGCATAAGCCGTATATTCCTGTTTAGGTAATTTTACTTCTGATGCATCTACATCGGAGGAAAAAAATAATCAATTCAGTAACAGCATGTTTGCATTGCAAATATTTTTTCAAGAGCTGTCGTCAGTTATATGTTTATTTTGAACGAAAGGTTGGAATGGGAGAAAATAAATGTAGAAAAACAAAACTATTTTTATGTATCTTTTTGTAAACTTAACCAAATAGGGTCTGTAAGTCTCGTCATGTGACACCATGATTTCACAATAAAATTAAAATTTGAAAACGTTTCCCGCCAAAGTATGACGTTTTCAGATTAAGACGTTGAAATTTTTGTTTAAAACGTCATGTGTTTTCGTTACAAATGTAACTTCCGGGTACAAGTTATGTATCCGGAAGTTTCGAAATTGAACGAGACTTACAGACCCTATTAAGAGAGTGTTCAAATTCATGTTAAACTACAATTCAGGATCAAATATTAAGTTCAAATTTTAACTAACTACAGTAAGTGGAGAACAGATAAGTCGAATTGATTTTTTAAAGACTTATATAACAACAGCAGTATAATGCCGAAGGAACAAAGAGTTGGTAATTACAAATATCGAAGTCAATGACATGGCAAAACCTAGAACATAGAAAACAATGGTGTTAGACGGCGGCAAAGCACAGAAAATAAATAACACACAATTTAAAAATTTGCTGTTTTTTATGCAACTTCGGTATTTCATGTATTTTGAACCATTAGGCCGATGCTACTGCTGGTGGACCAGAGGTCCCCGAGGTTATTTACCAGCCCAATAGTCAGACTTGTCTGACTAGAAAATTTTACTTTGCTTGTTATAGAAATTTACTGTTTTTATTAAAATTCTAACCACTTTAAAATACAGAGGCTTCATTCCGTGTATGGCCCTCTGTAGATGTCCTTGGTACTAGATTTGGCTTCCTATTCCGATATTTTTAGTAATGAGTACTTCTTTTTGGACAAATTTTGCATTATGGCTTTCATATTTAATCTATTCGATTTTAATGCTGCTGATGAGAGGTTACTCCTTGAAACAACGTTATTTACTGTGTTTTAAGCAACTTCGATATTTTATGTATACATAACCAAAAAAACCGCAGTATGAACTTTAATGGAACTGAGAGTAACATAAGGTGCCACAGTATGATAAGCATTTCCTGCTCTGTTAACAGCACCTGTCACACCGACAGTTAAGCAAATGTGTTTTTGAAAGATCTGTTTGATATCTGATTGGATGCGTCATTTTCTAATCCAAAGACATCATCAATTAAAATCAATAATACATGTTACTTTTCTAGCCCTAAAACAGAATCATGGTGAAATTTTGACAAGTAGAAATTGTTACCTCAAACATCACTAAGGAAACAAAACTAAAATTTGAAGGTACGATATGCGAGAAAACACAAAAAGGCACTTAAAGTGTGAACTCCCTTACAAAACAACGGCACCAGAATACCGAAGGAACAAAGGAGTAAAATTTACAAAAATTAAAGTCCAAAGACACCGATAGTGACATAAGGTGGTCCGGAATGATGGGCATGGCCTGCTTTATTAACAGCATCCGTCAGACTGCAAATAACTAAATACCGAAGTTACTGTAAATTTACTTTCTGCATATGCGCATTTCGACAACTTATGTCTCATCAGTGCAGATAAAATCTAAACGTTTGGAAGACCAAAAACTCAAAGATGTTTAAAAACTGACAGAGAACAAATAACCAAAGTGATCTAAATGTAAAGCCAAAATCAGCTAAGGACAGAGCTTTGCACGAGGGAGATACTCCTTAGTTTTCACTGCAAGTGAGTCAATCTAGGAAAAAGTCAAAATCGGTAAAGTCAAATCGGGGAAGACGTGAATCTAGCTGAAAATGTCCACTTTCAGTTAGGACACTGAGACGTCATAATCTTTCAATGATGTCATGGTGACAGCCTTCACATTTCATCAGGGATAAAATTAACATATGTTGAACAAGTCCCCGCAACTAAGCAGCTTTTGGGACAGTGTTTTGCTCTGTTAAAATCACTGT
>MJUU01066766.1:0-17741 GCA_002080025.1 Modiolus philippinarum
CCTTAGATAAATGGTCGAGGAAGTAGATGCCCGATTCGAGGATTTCCTGGATTCCGAAGTCCAGAGATATGCCCGCATGCTCCGCATCTATAAGCGATTGAATAAGGTAGTCTCCACTATCCAAGCTGCGGCCTCCATCAGCAGTCTATTGCTCACCAGCGGCACCATGGGATCGGCTTTGACCGGGGTTGGTGCCGTGGCATCCCTTCCCCTTGGATCCCTCGCTTGCCTGAGTGCAACCACCTCCCTAGTGCTCTCGCTGATCGCCAAGCGAATCGCCAAGAAGAAGAAGAAGCATCGTGATACTCTCCGCTTGGCCAGATCCTATCAGTCTCAGCTCCCGGGTGAAGATGGTGCGCCTGCCCTCTGCCTGAAGAATTATTACGATGGAAAGGACCGCTTGCGCCAGCCCTCGCCCCCTTTCAGCGAAGATTTAGCCAAGCATTCCCAAGGCCCCCGCTAATCCCAACCCTCGATATCTTTTTCCGATGGGTTTCCCCATCAGAAAAGGATTCTCTCCCTCGCCCCCTCAATTCACCACTTCGAAGTCGAAGTATTCATACCCGCTCTTCTTTGACCTTTTCATCCCATAATTATCAATCTTGAGCGAGTGCCACTTTTGCCGCGATATTCGCCGCAATTCCCAGATCATCCTGCTGCACGCCCAAACTTTGGTCTTTACCCCTCTCCTCTCCAGCGTCAGAATCATGCCATCTCCAAACTGACTTTTCATCTCCTTGACCTCCACGACTTGGAATATTTCCCAAGGTAGGTCGCGCCACCTCAGAATAGGTTCGCGTCTGGCCTCCCTTTGAGCCTGTGCCCTCTTTCTCACTTCCGCGTCGCTCTCTTCCCGCCCGGGACCTAGCAATCGGATTTGCTGATCCGGATTTTGAGAAGTTTCGGAATTCATGATTTATTGGATTTCGAAATTTTTTAATTTATTTTGGGGAGCCTTGCCTCCCAGCACTTTTCAGCATCCCCAATTCGCTCCAGACCCATTTGCATCCCGAAGCCCAAAATTTGGGGTTTGATGCAGGATTTCTGCTTGAAAATGGCATTGGGGCAGAACTCTCATTATGACACTACTACAAAGTTCAAAATATGTTTTTATGAAATCATATGATTAACACTTGTTCCTGCAACAATTTTTGTGATCTACCTCAATTAACTTATTAACTACTGTACATGGTTGTATATTGAAGTACATGGTTGTATATTGACAATAATTCGACACCTGTCAGACAACATTTACACTGCATTGGAATAAACAATTAATTCAGTCGTAACAGGTGACAAATTAACAAGGTATCCAAGGCATTACAGGTGACAAATGAAACTATACGAGACATAGAAAAGATTGCATACTTCTCTGAAATAATGTTTGCGGATATTTGCTTTTAACAGGGACAATATATTTTGTCCCGCTTTTAACCAGAGACATTTTTGGTAATAACCTTTACTATGTTTTACAATTTTAAGAATAAAAAAAAAACAAAAACAAAAATAAATCTTCAAATCGAACGAAAAGATTATCAAAATCACAATAATTTCCTGATGGAAACTACTACATCGAGTAAGCGGTAGCCATCTTGAATGAGAACGATTTACACCCAAATTTGACAATTTAAAACTCAAAATGGAACTAGTTTGCTCAATACCTAAACTGACAAAAATGCGATATTTTTAAAGAACAATTATTGCAGATATTGGAACTAGGTCCAACTACTTGTAGAAATAAATTACAAATTAAATATTACGAGTAGAACGAGGTGGGGGTCTTGGGTTTTTCACGATTTTCTATAGGCCATAATGCATATAATCGAGAAAAACGGGTCTAACATTAAATTGAAATTGGAACTAATATCCGAATAATTTAAACTGATAAAAATCATACCATTGAAATCAGAAATGATTGAAGTTTATGAAAGTAGGTCCAACTAAATTTCATAATTAAAATTTAAAACATAAATCAATATTTATTGTAACATTCCCATTCACTCCAATACTAATTACAGTCAGTACGATGACAAGTGGATTGGTCACGTGATTACTGACCAAGACCGATAAAGCTGGATATGATAAACAAATTATAAATAGAGATGTGATGGTGCAAAATTATTTTGTGCGGTTATGCAGATGTAAGCTTGGATTCTATTGGCTGATTAACCACCTGCTAAATAACCATGTCCGCCATACACAACAAGAAAATCAATAATCGTGATAATGTAGTGTTTCACATTAACAAACATGCAGTAAGCATAGAAAAATAAACACATCGAAATTAAACATATTTTACTTCTACGTAATGTAACAGTAATTTCAGCCTGGAAATTAAAATACGAAAACATCTATATTTGGAATAACATGTAAATTGTATGAAATGTTTTATCTGCGTTCATTTCCAAAGGTTTCCGCTCAGCGTATTCGAAAACGTCATTTTGCTGCTACAATCTTTATACAACTTGAAAAATCAATAAATCACTGGGTTGTGTATTGTTCATGTTACGCTGTCAGTAGGTATAGTGATTATTTTTAGAATCGTGTAGTTATGTAATTATCGTTTTCGTAGTTTAATGCAAACTGTGGTAAGCATCATACTGAAGAATGACGGCCACTGATCAGAGGACACCCGTGTCTGCGCTCCGCGGGTGTCCTCACTAAATGGTCATCACGATTAACATAGAAAGTAATGGGAAATATTGAGGTACCTATAATAAATCTCTATTATTGAATTTACTATTAAGTTCAAATCTTATTAAGTGTTACAGTCATATTCTATATACATTTAACTTTATTTAGGAAAATTTTTATTTCCTTCTGGTGTCTCCGATTTTTTCAAAGTTCAAGTTCAAAATGGACCAGTTTTGTAGTAGTAACTAACACAAAAATCATGAAAAAGGCAAAGGGGTAGTCTTCTTTAAAAAATCATAACTCTTTAAATATTAAATTCACGCCCTATTAAGTGTTAGTATGAAATTCGTCTTTAAATAACGCGTATTTTGATATTTAAAAATAATTTTTTAGTTAAGGATTTTTGGTGTCTCCGATTGTTTGAAAAAGACACTTTTGTTGCATTCAAACTAGATTTGTATGGGTAAATCGACGAATGTATACAAGTATGAAGAAAAAAGATAGATCTACATTTGAGCTAGATTTCGTTTCATTTATAAAATGTATAATTTTCATATAAATATTTAAGTTTCAAAAATATTTTCATAATTCTGATAATGATGTTGTACGTTTTGTTAACAAATGTGCGTTTTTTTTTCAACAACACAGTAATATGCAGAATATTGTTTTTAAGATTCAGATGATTTTGTAACTAAAAGAGAATTATATACTAGTAATCAAAACAAAAAAGCAAACAAACAAAGCAAAAAACTTTAACGAGTTTTTTTTCGTGAATTATTTTTTCTGCAATGAATTAAATAATAATTTAAAACAGTCAGTTTATTTCTCTGTAATGAATTAAATAATTATATCATAAAATTATGACATTTGAAATAAAAATAAAAATTGATGTTTGATTATACGACTGGATTTTTTCTCACACACGTACTAATATTTACTTTTGCCATAGTTCGTGCTGTGACATTGTGTTATCTCATATTTGTCTTTAATGAAGTTACATTAATATACATGATTTAGCCACTGGTCTGATAAGACTTTCGTTTTTCTTACTCTATAAGGTGATGTAAAAAAAAGGGGAGGGGGGGGGGGCTTTGTTGTCGAAGTTCAATATCATTTTTATGATTAAGTAATCTGACTTTTTTTTTAACTGATCAGCCTTACATTGAATATTTACATGAGTTTTCGGGGTAATGGAAAGTATGTGTTGTTTACTTTCTTCAATGCTCTTTATACCTTACTTCGATTATTTAAAAAAAGTAACAAACAACATTCGAAGAGTACGAATTCTACTTGCATTAGTGGCTGTCAACACTACATACAGTAGGGCATGTCATTTGTACCCGTTAGTGATGCTCTTCATATAGTCAAGATCTAATCAATGTCATTGTTTCTGTCTATTTTCTTGCATATGCAGATCTGGAGATAGAAAATGCCCATTTTAAAATCATTAGATGCTGCCAATATCTACAGGGGGTGTGTCTTTTTACCGCCGAACACCGCCAAACACCACTGAACACTGCCGAACACCCCAAAAACACGATTTCTTAAATCACCGAACACTAAATGTCGTTGAAGAAATAATAAAAATATATAACAATTTCAAAGAATTTTAAAGACAGTCCAACAAAATACTCTGCAAAATGACGACTGTTGCCGACTGTCCTGAACATTCAACAGACACGAACACAACCGAACACCATAAAGCAAGCAGAACATATATAACGTTACACCGAACAATAAATTTGCAAAAATAAAAAAAAAAAAAATCTATCAAAAATTATGTGGAAATTTTAATTTTTATAGCAATGAGTCCGCAACTTATATGTAGCTGTTGTTATCTATCCATTAGACCTGGGACTAATATTAGTCACAGATTAGACAGTATCAAGATACCCGACCGTCTCATTTGAGGTTATTTCAGAAATATCAATTTAAGATGTGAAAAGTAGTGTATTTTTATAGTTAATATGAGTATTTTATTCATTTTATTTTATTTATTTATTTTTTGTTTAATAACATGTCATCCTGATCATTGGTGTATACAGGGACTAGTCCCCGATGTATACAGAGGTGTTTATAAGCTGAAAGAAACACTCAAGCACAATTACATATATTTGTAACAGGAGTCCAATACATAACTTTTCTTAAATATTCATAAAGATTTTATGGATTTTATTTCAATTTTCACTGGAAAGTTTCCTCATAATATTAGCTTTTAAATCAGTAAAAATATATAAATGTCAAAAATCAAATCAAATGGTGAAACAAGTATTTGTTGATCCGTCCATAGATTTATTATACATAAATCTATGATCCATCGAAAAATATTCCATAGATTTTTCTCTATTTTCAATTTCAAATATTCATTGAAAATCAAATCAAAAGGTTCATAAAAATTACGCCTGAGGTTCTTTAAAAAAGAGAAAAATTGGGTTGACTTCGTTTTTCGAATTATTTGCAAAATGTTGATTTTTCATACTGTAGTGGAATCTTTAAAAAAAACTCCGAAGTTGTAAAACAGTTTGAAAACAAAAACCTGAAAAAAAATAGATTTGACGAACCGATCGACAGGTGTCATCAGACAATTAACATCTAATTACACGCTTGCGTCATATAAAGTTTTATTAGGGTGTTCGGTGGTAAGTACAGTTTCAAGGTGTTCGGCGGTAGCTTTATCAGTAAAATGTATAAATTTAAAGGAATGTTAAGATAACTGCAATAAATTTTGTTATTTTCTTAGCAAAAAAATGAAATAAAATAAATAAATAAATAGATTTAAAAAATTAAAAAGTTAACAGGGTCTATACGAACATCATATTTATAACAGTAATTGAGTTAGGTGTGAGGTATTTTCTAGATGTTCGGTGGGTGTTCTGTCTGTTGGGTATAAGACGTTCGGGAAAATATCATTTTATTCGCATATATTCATAATGCATTGTTTCTCTTTTAAAAAAATGATATATATAATTTCAGTTTGTGTTCGGTGGTGAAAAAAAACAGTGTTGATCGTATTTGTCAGGTGTTCTGTGTTGTCTCTTGAATGAAAAATGTTGAATGTCTGTTGTTTGGGTAAAAAAAGTGGTAGTCGCACATTTATAGTCCTTTATTTGAAATACTTATAACATTTCTCATAAAATATGTTAAATTTTTCTACAGCTGGTATTCGGTGGTTTAAAATAAATAAAATAAAAAGAGGTGTTCGGTGATGTTTTGTCTATATTGTGTATTGGATATATAGTTGGTGTTCGGTGGTTAAAAAGAAAGTGTTATGTGGTGTTTTTTGAGATGTTCGGCGGTGTTCGGTGGTGTTTGGTGGTGTTCGGCGGTAAAAAGACGCACCGATCTACAGGGAGTAAGGGATGTCAGTTGTACAGGTTTACTGAGGAATACCAATATTATATATAGGGAGATTGGGCTTAAAATCGTTCAGGAACTAAGTTCTTCCAATTGAAGTAATTGAAGATCTTTGGGCTGTCGATTGATCTGCTGGCTGTTCTACTGTCAATATCCAATCCATTTTGTTGTCCATGTATATCTTCGTAACTTTGCAGCATACTGCCAAATAAACTGGCAAGTAGGGGATGCCAATCATTGTAAAGTGAGAAGGGGCAAATGCTCAAAGTATTTATGAGCTATACAAGAAGATACCGGTAGGACTCACTGCCAGTTGTAACTGACTGTCACTTGCCCTCATCAGAACTGGTTGACGTCTAAAAATAGATAAATGGTCTGTATGCAGTCAAGAAGGAATTTCACATTTCATTTAAGCTTGCCAATAAATTAAGATAATTTTTTCAGGGTATAAGTGAGGGTCAGTTTTCAATATGTAGTCGTATGCTATAAAAGGCTAAGTACTACATTATGAAACGAAGCTTGACGAGCTCGATTTCAATATGATTAGAGTAACGCAGGAAAAGTTTGTATTTGTCCAATTGTGCCTATTTTTATATATACATTGTCTTGTATGAATAGGAATAAATTTCAAAATTAATACCGAAGCAACAATAACAAAATCATAAATCCAGGATACCTGGCAATATATAGACGAGAGATCAACAATAAGAACAAGGACAAAACAACGGAACACATTGCAAACAACACAAAAATGACAATGTAAATCGACTTGTAAGGAGATTCATGCTCTCCGGTTGATTTGATTTAAACATGATTTTATTTGCAATGTCATATTCAGTGTGTCAATTCAATAATAACCAGGATGTCTATATTCTTTGTGAGATGTAGACACACTGAAACTACCACAAAACTCTTCGAGTGACAATAGTTAACAGTTGTCCAACACAACCTTGGCTAACCAGCTTTTGAAATAGTTATTTTGCTCTATTGACGAAATTTCTGTATACATTGCATGCTCTACAGTAACGTATAATCTGTGAAATGTAGACTATACATAAGATTGAGTTGTATGTATATTACTACTCAAATTTGGAAATTTCACAATTGAAAGTCAGGACACTGGTCTACCACAACGATAGCACATGTTTGCCAGTCAATTTATTTCAAATAGACCGACGTCTCGATCATATACGTTTATTCTGAACCTATCACGTAAAAATATCATACATATGAGCCTATAATATAAGCAGATTATATTATAAACATAATGCCCTTGGATGAAGGTGTTAGGGTAGATTAACACACGAGGTAAACATTATCACCAGAGACATCGTCGAGGGTGATAATTTTTCATCGAGTGTGTTAATCGAACTAACACCTTCATCCAAGGGCATTATGATTTTTATTATACTGAATGCTTAATATACACAATAAGTCCTCGGTGGTTATGTTTGAAAATAATAACAATAATAACAATATGTTTTATTTATGCAACATTAAAAACACGTAAACAAATAGTCTGTTTTACTATTGTATCGAACTGTGGCAAAATCGCTTTTAACTGCAATTGAATTTGAGTCAAGGTCCTTGTTCATATGATTAGGTCACATTTATTTTACTACTGAATACATTTATAACTAAAACAGCTTTGATTATTGTTGTCAACAACAATAGTAACGAGAAAATAAGAATGTGTATACATCGATGACGTCATCGATCGGAGCGGGTGTTAATTTAGACATTAACACATGTTGCTAACGATTAACACATGTTGCTAAGGATGGGCGTGGCTAATGAGACGTTACTGAAAATTAACAAATGCCGGTTATCCAATGAAATAACCGGATAATGTAAGAAATTTGCATAAAGTATAATAATAAAACATAACAAAACGCCGACGTTTCTGCAGATGACGTTTTTTCAGTGCTGATCGTACTCACACATACATAGATCAAAGAACCGAAATAATGTAAAAACTGATAGAAACCAAAATCAAATATCTAATCAAAAGATCTAAATAGAGAAGCCAAAAGGGTCAGAACAATGAAGGAGGTAGATACTTATCTTTAAATAAAATTGTCTAAAATTGAAATATAGCTATTTTCCAAATAAAATCGGTCGTATTAATATATCAGGTCTTTTACATTTAATATCAAACAAAATGTTGTTTTTATTTACCAAAAAGTCGTTTCAAAATCAGTTTTCGTTTCTTCCTTATACTTTAATTTATAAATTTATTACATGTATTGTCTTTGTTTTTACTTCAAAAATCGTTGAAATTTTTTCTTCCGATTTGTCAATACATAGACTTATAATACATGTGGTCAGTTTAAATTTCTGCGCCTTATTTTATCTATCTTAACCTTTTTTTCTGACATAGGCAATCAATTAACATTAATTAATGCATCATGTCATGTTATCTCCTCTCTTCGTCTGGTTGCTGATAAGATTAAAGATTATCGGGAAGCAGTTTTAACAGTACAATTTTTCGCGTTTGGGTTATCTCGCATGGATTTGGCCACCTTTCTTGCACATGAACCGCACAAAAATGTCATCATGCATTGAACCAACTAACATGATAATTAAGATAGTGTCGAAAATGGTTGAACGGTGCGGCTGACGCCTTACCGTTCAACGATTTTCGACACTATCTAAATAATCATGTTAGTTGGTTCAATGCATGATTACTTATAGTATCAGGTCTCATCGGTTGAATAATTCGCATCACTACTCGTCGTTGACGCGACTCGTAGTGATACAGCTTATTCAACCGACTCTACCGGATACAAGATGTTGTACCATCACACTATATATTTAATGTATATTTATCCTGCAATGGTCGTTTTATAGATGAACACGACTCTACGAATATTTTTTTTTCGTATATTCGTAAGGTAGGCTTTTTTGAAAACACCAGCATAAGTAGTCTCTTGGATTGTAAGAAAATCTGACACCTTTAGAATTGAAAAAAATACTTAATGAGAGCTAAATATTTTTAACAGTTTTGCAGGTCTAAAGTAAGTGTAGAATAGTTTCCTTTGAATCTTCACAAATATTACAAAGTTCAGTTTCTTTTAATTTACACTTAAAAAGAAAAGAGTCTGTTGCAATGATTCTGTGCAAAAGCTTCAACTGCAACTCTATCACTTTATTATTTTTTGTAACAATATATTGAAGTTTAAAAATATAGCCCCAGTCATCAACAGAGATACTGAGATCTACTTCCCATTTGCTTTTTGCTCTCAGAGGTTCCTCCACAAAAAAATACAAATAGACTGTTGATTAATTTACAACTTTTAGGATTACATTTAATTTTATTTAACATTTCATTTTCTATCGTTGTCGGTTTGGTTTCGTTTTCAATTCTTTCCTTCCATTCCTTGAGAATTGAATGAATGATCCTATAGAATTCAAGGAAAGAACAGTGTATGTTAAATTTTTGTTTGAATAGTTCAAAAATCAGAAACTGACAATTGTCATCTACCAAATCATTAATAAAAAATACATCTTTCTCACACCATCTCTAATTTATTGATTTGATTATTATTGTTAAACCGGAGTGGTTAACTCAAGAGAGGCTGCTCTTGAGTCTGTAACTCATTAAGTTTTAACCAATTTAACAAAATCTTTCCAAAAATGATTCAAACTATAGGCAACATTCTGAATACCAGTTTTATTCAATAAGAAAACCTTCTCACCTCCAAATCTTTCTAATTTATTCAAGCTCAAAATTTTCCAAGGAGAAAAATTTAATGGATCAAGTAACTTAATGATCCATGACATTTTTTAAAGAGTAACAAAATGATTTGACATAAAGAATGTTTAGTCCTCCTTCCTCATATTCAGTAATCAGAACATTTCTTTTTATACGATCTGGTTTACCGTTCCAAAAAAGTTGAAAAATAATCCTTTGTATATCATCAAAAATGTAATCTGGTGGGTTAGGCAGTACTGTGAGAAGTTGCATCAAAATTGGCAACGCCAAAGTTTTAATTACTGTTATTTTACCCAGAAATAAGAGTTCTCGTTCGTTGTAAACTTTTCATACATATTCTATGTTAAATTTGAAGATTTTTTATTTCGCAACATATCAAACTCCTTCGCAAGGATTTAATGATGTAAAATTTTCAAAACACTTAACTTTTTCTGTCATTTTTCAAGAGTTAGTTTACACCGCATACTAAAAATTTTACTTTTCATACCTTTTTATTGCTTCAATTCATCAAGTTTTTGCTTCGCGAATTATAAAACTCCTTCGAAAGGATATTGTCTTCTGTCTAGAGGTTTTTGTAAACGGTGATTGGTTCATACAATTCTTACAAACTACAGTGTTTCCGCGCGAAAAATTATTATACTGCTTTGTTGATGAGTAACAACACAACCACGTGGGTTATTTGAGGCTTGCACTGGGTTATTTTCGTGCAACGTGTTTGCCGATTTTTATTTAACATGCAGTCGTGGTGGATGATCAGTATTTGTCATTTTTCGTGACAGTTTAAACAAAAAAGTGCACGGGCAATTTCTAAATTCTCGTTCGTTGTAAAAACGACATTATATTTCTCGTACGTATTTGTGTAGCACCTTGTAGTGCTGAAGCAATAACTGGCTATTTTTAGCACGCTACAAATATGGAGATAAATTTATATGTGTGACACATTATATTGCGATATAATCTGTAATAGAACAAAATACTCGTGGAAATTATACACAGAAATCATCGGCTAAAGAGCTAACATTGTGAGTAAGGCTACAAGTAGAAATCTATTATACGGTGCGGCTTCGCCTTACCGTATAATAGATTTCTACTTGCAGCCTAACTCACGATGTTAGCTCTTTAGCCGATGATAATATATATATTATGATGTAAAATTTTCAAAACACTGATTCTTTTGGTCATTTTTTAAAGACTGAGTTTAAACCGCTGCTTCAAAATCTTACTTTTCATACCTATTCTATCCTAAATTTGATGATTGTTTGTATCTCGCAACATATCAAACTCCTTCGCAAGTATATAATGAAGTAAGATTTTCAAAACACTTAACTTTTTTTTTGACATTTTTAAAGGGTTAGTTTAAACCGCAGACTAAAACTTTTACTTATATATCTTCTTAATGCTAAAATTCATGAAGTTTTTGCTTCGCGAATTATTAAACTCTTTTCAAAGGATGTTATGATGTAAAATTTTCATAACAATGAATTGTTTTTGTCATTTTTAAAGACTGGATTTTAACTGCTGATTAAAAATCTTATTTTTCATACCTATTCTATGTTAAATTTGATGATTTTTTTTTTATTTTGCAACATATCAAACTCTTTCGCAAGGATATAATGATGTAAAATTTTCAAAACACTTAACTTTTTTGACATTTTTAAAGAGTTAGTTTAAACCGCTGACTAAAAGTTTTTCTTTTCATACCTTTTTAATGCTAAAATTTATGAAGTTTTTGATTCGGGAATTATAAAACTCCTTCGAAAGGATATGATGAAGTAGAAGTTTTAAAATTGAAATTGTTTTTCTGACCACCTGTTTATTGTGCCCACGTCTCATGATTTTATTATGCCAAGTTTTCTTACAATTGGCTCGATGAGTGCCCTGTGGTTGTTTAAATGTTGTGATCGTCCTCTACTAGTCTTTTTGTCGGGAAATTGATGACAGCGATTGTAAGAACACTTTGCCAGTTAAGTTTATGTTTGTTGACGACCCCGCATCCATGGATCAAAGGATAACAAGACATGGATGTAGCGTTGCTCAGCAATTAGCAATAAATACCGCTCAAACCGGTGCTAGGGGCCGTCTTGAACTTGCTATGAGGTATGAGTAATGCTCATTGTTGAAGGCCTCATGGTGACTTCAAGATGAAGAACAACAATAAAAGCGTTGTTCCATTGCTGTGTTTTACCATGTATTTGTAGAGATTTTGTCTCATTTGCATTTACTCCATATCCCTTCATCGTTAACTGAATTGTTTTGATCATTTATAAGACTGAGTTTTTTTTTAACTAATTATCAAATTCTTTATTTTTAAATTTCGTGATTTTTTTAATTTCGAAACTCCTCGGACAGAAAGGAGAGGCACCGATTGTTGTAAACAAACGAGAAAGTGAAGAAATACGGTAAGAGTTTTCTATCCATATAAATGTTGTACTGTCCTGTACTGTGGTTGTGACTGTGCTACTTGTAGATGTAGACATATATGTACTGAATGTGTATGTTGTGTATAAGTATATATTCATATATAAATGAGTACTTCACGAATTCAAAAATACATAAGAGACCAACCTCATAGACCATCTAATTCTATGAAAATCAGTACCCCTATCCTAGTGGCTGATAGCAAAGGGTTGACCTTAAGGAACAATAGCGCAGGAAGTGATTTCCCTTTTGAGCTCTGGTGTTTACCAGGAGCCAGGACACAAGAACTAGTTGACCTTATAGAAGAAAGAGTTGAGAAGGCAATCAAAAGACATGGCAAAATAGTACTCTATCTCGGGGCCAGAACGCGCGACATCACTGAAAAGTCAGGGAAATTTATCAGGTTAAGACATAAAAGCTTCAAAACCATAGACGATATTCTAAAGCAATACATAAGAGCATTCAGTATTACCAGACATCTACCAGAAGTCGCACTCAAAGTTGTTGATTGTCCGATCATTTCAATATAACAGTGGAACAAAAATAAAGGTAATAAAAAACCAGAGTCTTTTAAAGAGGAAGATCAGACTTTAACAAAACAGCTAACCTATCTAAACGCCAAAATCAGAAAACTTAATAGGTTACAAAATACAAATACAGTAGTGACAAGTCAATATTACTTTAGAATATTTTACGAAAGGATATGGAGTAAATGGACATGAGACCATAACACATATGTTAACTCCAACTGCAATAAGAAAATTTAGAATACGGAAGGAAAAAAAACGAGAAAGCAACGAAATCAGTTCAAATAAGCCTCAACAAGAGAGACGGTGTTCATCCGGGAAAGCTTATAAGCCTAGCAATAACGAAAAGGCTTCTATTAGACTTATACAATGAGTGCTACACAAACATGCCAGATAACCAAATACTACAAATTGAAGTTGAAGACGAAGAACTCAACTCTTTGTGGTAAAAGGCTAGGTAACTGTCACATAACCAGCCTCAACAACAAAAAGATAAACACAGAGATAAAGAAAAACTGTATATAATTTGTACATAAGTTTATATCTGAAATTTGGTGTAACACTACAACTTTGAGTGTCCCACAATTTTTGCAATTTTTGTATTTGTATGTATATATATTTTGCAGACAGTAGATAGCTGACAAATATTAAAAAGCCAGAGATATCTTGGTAAATGAGAATAAGTATCAACAAACAACATCACAGGAAAGAGAAGAACTGTAGTAGAAGACAGGTGAGTGTATTTTAGGTAGTTTTATACAATCAGCTTAATCTTACCTCCTTTCGCCTTACCATTTAAAAAGACTGAATACCTAAGAAATAGCCACATCAGAACTTAAGTTTAAACACATATATTCAAACTTAAACAAGATAAATGCCTCCACGAAGAAGAAGTGCTAGAACCAGATCCCTAAAAATAGATAACCAAGAGGGTGATGAGGCAACGGACACAGTAAGCACTACAACCAAACAAACAACAGAAAACTTGGAAAAACAGACCAAAAATGTAGAACACTGCCTGGGGTGCAACAAGGAGGATCCTCCAAAGGAAATATCCAAAAACAAGCAAATAGTCTGGCTACTGTGTGACACATGCTCATTGTGGTGGCATAGTGCATGCGCAAGGCTGAGTAACAAAGAAGCTACCAAGCTGGTGGAGGAAAAAATTAAGTTTCCATGTGCCTTTTGTGTTATAGGACAAAAACCTATATATGAGAACGCAAAGCTACAATTGGAATATCAAAAGTATAGTAAAGAAGAAAACCAAGAAGTGGATACCACAAAATCAATAAACCAAAAATTGAATACTATCACAAGGACATTAGCTATAGGGCAACAATACAAAAATAAATCGGAAATAAACCTGAAGGAAGTTCAACATCATACTCGTCATAAAAGTGTCGATAAAGATTCTATCGACAACAGCGAAGACAACACAAAATTTAGAGATAGTAGGAAAATAAAGACAGAACTGAATAAGATCCCAATACTTGTTGATAAAGTAGACTCAGCATACTGTCTGCCACATGGGGGCATAACAGTCCACCTTCGAAAGAAAACAGACAGAAAATATATTATCAAAAACTGGACAGAGGAGAACCAAGGAGGAAAAAGTGTAACCCACAAACCAAAGATCGAGGACTGCAAATTGTCAAGAAACACCTTCCTACACAACATACCACCAACAGTATCGCTAACCAAAATCAAAAGCGTACTGTCAAAGACATTGAAAGTCCAAGAAGTTACTCGACTCAGATATGGAGATACAGGAAAACCTATGCCAATACTGAAAGTATCTTTCCAAAATAACACAGAAGTAGAAAAGGTAATCAAACAAGGAAGAATATAATTCTAGTGCAGAACTAGATCTAGACATTGAGTTTGAAGCAGAAAGAACAACAAAAGTCATAAGGTGCTACAGCTGCAACAGATTTGGTCACACAGCTAGAGGTTGTATGCTTAATCCCACCTGTCAAACTGCGGCAGTGAAGAGTGTAAAAATATTAAGTGTGCAGCAACAACAAACTGTTCAAACTGTGGAGATCATCACCTAGCATCATCACCAAGGTGTAAGACATACCTTAAGGTACTCCAGAAAATAACAATAAATCGGTTGGGCAGCCCAGTCTTGGAGAATGAAAGTGCTGCTTTTAAGTTGCCAGGCAATTAATACAGACCACAAAGATGTTGTAAATATTGTACAGAATTATAATGTAGATATTGTTTGTTTTAATGAAAGCACCAAGCTGGAAACAGGCATAGGGGGAATTACATTGCAATGTAATGCATTATATTACAATTACATTTGAAAATTTAGCATTATATTACAATTACAATTACTTCAATTTTTGAAAGTAATGCATTAAATTACAATTACTTTACAAAACTAATGCATTAAATTCTACATTACATTTTTCAAATTTTATCAAGAAAAGAAACGGTTAATCATGCATTTGCAATTTTTTTACAGTGAATACTGTGAACATGTTTATGTAGCAGGAAAAAGACCAAATTCAATCAACGTTTTAAAACTGATAGTATTGTTTCTCTTGAAAGTGATGCAGATTCATTAAAAAATTACAAGTGAAAAGATTCATCCTTCAAGTTGAAATGGATCACTTAAATTGTGCCCAAACAATACTCGTATACGAGTATTGTGCACAATACCCATGTATTTTTGTTAAAAAAAAACTGTACGAGTATTGTACGAGTATTGTTCAATATTGATTTTTTTCACAGGTAAATTTCATAGCTAATTAATTAACAGTATGTAATAAGATAATTGTTACACAGCATCATGGAGGAAAAGGTGCCTTTCAGAAGTAAAAGTACTACAGTGGAAATGAGTTATCAAAATTACTAAGTGCAGAAGCCTTATTTACTTAAAATATACATATACCTTCAAGCGGATACCAAGACAAAAAAGCAGAAAGGGAGAAATTCAGAAATAAAATATCCATATGTAACATAGGTCCACAAAATTGATGGAGTATCGGGATGCCATGATTCTGCTGTTTCCAGCTGTAGCCTTAAATGTCTCCTTTGGTCACAGTTTGCATGTTTAATTGCAGGTTTTTATGGACGTGTCAGTGATTTCAAATACACATTTCATTATCTTGTGACACTTAAACCAATGGTTAAAAAGCTCGTCTGTTGCAATTTACACTGCTATGCTTTGTCCGTATGAGCAAGAGTATGAAGAAGTTTTCACGTTTGCACTGCAAACATCTCTGAAGTTGCATAACTCTTTTTGGGAAATTGACTGTCTTCCCTGCAGCATTTTCACCATAATTACCAGACATAAACATGATAAAAGGGTTTTAATTTTTGTTGTTTTTTGTTAATCGAGGATATTGCTCAAAGTATGAGAGTAATTAAAAACTAAGTTGTCTATCTACCCAAGCTCATTACAGTTGATAGATTTGATTATAAATTGTAATTAGAAATTGTCAAAGGAATGTTTGTTTGTTAGTTAAATATGTTTTTATAACTTTTAACTCTTAATAAAGCGAGGAAGCCTTGAAGACTATGGAAATCCGAATTCTTAAACTACTTGGCACAAAATATAACAATTTCATTTGACTACGTGTCTGAGTTGAGAGACTTAAATCAATAAAATAGTCATGAATTACAATAAACTCGCATATCAGTCAGTAAATTGTAGAAATATCTACATAATATTTCTGGGCACAAAGTCTGTACTATCAAATATTTTACGAAAGGATATGGAGTAAATGAACATTAGACCATAACACATATGATAACTCCAACTGCAATAATTTCAATGCACTGTATGGCCATTTCGGAAATTAATTGCTCATCAGTAGCACAAGAACCCGAACATAGGAAATCCATAATTTCAAAAAATGTTTAAAACCCATGGTCAGAGCCATATAAACCATTTCTTTGCACTAACATATCAATCAATCAATGAAGACTATTACAATCGTTGTATTTTATAATTACATGTAAGTAAATTGTACATATACATATTCTGGTGTTCTTTATTTAGTGACAGAGCACTTGCATTCTTTGTTAATTGTGTATTATTATATGTATTTCCACTAAATAATAAAAATGCTGTGTGTACTGGTGTTTTAATAATGAAATGTATCTCCAAAGAATTGTGATCGTATATTTTATTATCTTTTATGTCTGTTAAAAAATAGCAAATAGCATATTTATTCAGATACATTGTACCAATAATAATCAAGTAGTTAGAACAATACTCTTCGCCAGTATTGTAAACAATACTAGTATACGAGTATTGTACCAGAATTATACTTTTCTGATTATTTATTACAATACTCGTATACTAATTATGTACGAGTATTGTGCACAATTCTCGTATACGAGTATTATTGGGGCACAATTCAAGTGTCACTTGTTAAGGTGATCTTTTCAAAATTTAAAGACTTAACTTTATATGTAGTTTTTGAGAAAAAAGTTCAGTTCAGTTCCCTATATATTTACATTCATGGTTGGTTTCTTGTAACTGACAATTTAATTTACACCATTTAAAGCAATTAATTGAAATGTAAACTAATTAAGAGTTTTACATGTGGCAATCATTGATATTTGAACTAATTATTGAACTAGAATCTTGTGTTTGTTTTTTAAAATAAGGATTGCAAATTTTACAAAACTAGAATTGAAATTAAGTGTTTTTCATTAAAAAATTTCTGAATAACAAAAAATACTTTTTTTTTATACTTTTGAATAAGTTGGCAGAATTTTCATGGCGTTCCAATATGTTTCACTAAAACAAATTTTTATAGTTGAAAAGCCTTACCCGAAGTCTCAAAGTAAAAAAGTAATGCTATGTAATGCTTAAATTACAGGCATTATTGAAATGTAATGCATTATATTACAATTACATGTAATGCTAAAAATGGAGCATTACACATTACATGCATTACTTTGAATTAATGTAATGCATTACAGGGCATTACAATTATAAACACACAGTACTCAAGTCAAGAATATGAATCAGTTGGCATTGATATCATAACAGACAAAGGGACAAACTTCACAGTCCGATGCCCATATGTACCTCCAGAAAAATACGAACAGATAGAGGAACTAAGCAAGAA
>MJUU01066766.1:22077-34268 GCA_002080025.1 Modiolus philippinarum
AAAGGATATGGAGTATATGTACACCAGACAAAGTCTCTACAAATACATAGTAGAACCAAGCAAAGGAACAGCACTTTTATTGTTGTTCTTATTGAAGTCACCGGTAGGCCTTCAACAATGAGATTTGCTCATACATCATAGTAAGTTCATGGAGTATGGATTATTCGCCCTCTTTATTTTGGAGAATGGATACGGATATTTGATTTATTCTGAGGATATCCGCGGAAACGTTCCAGAGATACCGCATTAAAACTGTATCCCTTCTTCAAACAAGAGAAGATGTATTTTGATCAATCCCACTTTACATTGCCGAATCCAGGGGAGGTTTAAGGGTTGGAACCTCCCCTTTCCTGGATTTTTTTTTAAATGTCGTGTAGAATTTAGGTAAAAATGGCAAAAAAAATCGACTGGAAATCCCTTTTTCTGGAACCCCATCAGAACCCGTTTTTCGAAGGCTGAATTCCCCGGTACTTCCCAAGAACACACGAAATTTATTTTGCATTGGAATACTGTCTTTTCACTTTTGTGTGGTTAAGAGATTGGCGACAGATCGACAGTTTTCGACACCATCTGTCTAATTTGGCCACTACTGAAAGTCGTCAAATTCCCTGAATAAATTTAATACCAGAGACTTAGTATTTATTGTCCCTTTTCAAAATTGAGGTATCTCTCTTGAGCTTTCAACTTGAGTCTCCGTATCTTAAATAAATGTTAAAATGTACGCAATACATAACAGCGACGGGCGTACCCATTGCATATCAGGAAACCATGGGTTTCTTGTCCATAAAATGCATTTGTACCACGGCCACATTTAAGCGGTAAACGAGTGTGCTTACTTTAACCCTTACTGGGAAACTTAGCATCTTTCACCCTACTTATTCATTGTAAACCAATGATTTCAAATGATGTCTTCCTCGAATGCCAACATTTTTTATTTTACATATTCCTTTGATGCCAACAAAATAATTTCAATAGATGTTTACACAGCATATGGTGTTTTAACAGAATTAAAACATTAATTGAAACACTAATTAATAGGTAAAAATAGGTGAAAATATCACTTAAACTTACCAGATTTATTTACTTGAAAAATGTCAAGTAAATGAAATAGTTTATTTAAATTATAAAAATATATAAAAAAAAAAACATACACAAGCATGACAAAGTTATTAATTTCTAATTTATGAAAATATAAGAATTTCAATACAATTTAACAAAATACTGATTTTTGTATTTTAACTGAGATTAATTAATGAGAACTAAGCAGTGTGGGCACACGCGGTTGCATTACGACTGAACCAAAAAAAATTCTCATATCTTAGCCATTCTGTATTAGCTCCTATAACATCGTTAACATTAAACAGCTGACAGGGAACTAAACGTTGTTAGAATGTAGGGGCGGAATGGGACAATGCATACTCAGACTGAATAGAGTCGCGCTACTTAGTAAGATTGAGTTATTAAGGCTGTACATGTATATAGCTATTCTGTACACTTAAGAACAATTTCTTTTTTATTTTTAAAAGTATTAAAATCAAGTTCAGCTCACTAATTAAGGCTTTTTGCATGGAGGCATTCCCAGTTCCATATTTTGGGTCAATGTTATCCACAGTGATACCTATGGAGTCCAAAACAAATTCAGGAGGAGTAGAATCCTATTGGCCCTGGTCAAGAATCAACCCAAAATAGTAATATATACAGCATTCATTTTTCTTTCTATTGCCTATGCATAACTGAACATACAAGTCACGCAGAACCATCTGAAAAGTTAGCACAAAACTTCCTTCTATATATGGATTGATTAGTTATGTACTATGAAATTTTGCTGAATTTTTTACAGTGAAATTGATAAAGAAACATTTAGTTCCTTTCCTCGTGCGCAAATCAACCTACAAGAAAACTCCATAAAATCAAGCAAAAACAAAAAAAGCATAAAAAATAATCAAACACACATCAATATGGCAAATAGATTTTGAAAGGGCGTGCATATTCCTAAAATACAAAAAATTGTACCAACATTAGAACAAATTCATGCATTCAAAGACTAAGACTCATACTCTGAAAAATATTTATGAAAAAATATGAATTTATATTTCTTCTGAAGTGAAGCAAGTCCAATTTACAAGACCTAATTAGAGAAATTGTTTCTTTATACAACTATCTGACGCCATTCCTTGAATGCCAACAAAATTTTACAGGTAAATTGTCGGTAGATCAAAGAATGTTGGCATTCGTGGTCACACATATTAAGAAGAATTCCCCATGCTAATGTAATATCAATCGTCCGCTTCGGTAGTACCAATATCCACGGTGGATTTGTAATGTTATATTGAAAATTAAGAGATTACGTATTGTTTCTTGTCTTTGATAAATCAAATTCATAAATAATTTCAGAGTTTTTCCTCTTTGCATACCATTATGCACTAAAAGTTGTAGCCTTTTCATTGCAACTGACTATAATGAAATGACTAAAGTAGGTTCCTTTGACATAACTTAGAAGGTTAATCGTATCGACAAAAAATTAGAAATGTACTTAATAGTACCATATATATCGTGACATTAAAAGTACTTGAAAAGGGTAGGTAAATTATTGGTAGTGAGACAACAAAGTAGTAATAAAGTAAAAGTTGATACCAATATAACAAAATGATTGAAACTATTTACTGAAAAAGATCACACACTGCTAGTGCTTTCGTTTAAGTATGTGGCGTTCTTGTTCTTTTCTGATTTATATATTTTGTCTTTGTCATACTGTCTCAATTCGTGTTTGATATGAATTGCCGTGATTTTGGTTTTTTGAATTTAGAATTCCCCCTAACCTATTCGTTTGCTGATGTACTTAATGAATTGCAAAGTAAAATTCAGTTTATTGAAAATTCCTAGAGAGTCTCAAAAGAAATTGACAATAATGAAATCTGCATTATTTCTTTTATCAAGTACAATTAACGATTGCACTCATAGAAATTACTGATTTTATGTACTGAAAAATGTTTGATGTTCTCTTATACTTTATATTGACTGCAAATATAATTTAGGACCACAATAGAAGTCAAAGCTAAAGATTTATGGAGCAATCACAGAGAGGGTGGAATCTACTAGGAAAGTAGAAGTGATCCCAAAGAGAAAGATACTTACTTGACAAAGTTTAGTGAAAGCAGACAAAGAAGCCGTAATTAATTAATTAGGATGTGCTAAGATATGAATAAACATCCAATGCTTAGTTCACAGGTAAATGAGAACGAGACCATGAAAAAATCTCATATCGAAGCCACACATACCTAGCTATCAGGTACATACAAAATATAACACCCTAAAGGAAATTATACACTTAAATGGTAAATGAAAAGAAAGGGAGTAAATGCACATGAGATAAAGTCACTACAAATACATGGTAATAAACAAGCAAAGAAACAACGCTTTTATTGTTGTTCTTCATCTTGAAGTCACCAAGAGGCCTTCAACAATGCACTTTAATGTCAAAGGCAAAGGGAAAGATTTTTTTAATACAAAAACAATAAGATTTATATAATAATAGAACTCTTTATGTTATAGTTACATATGCTTTATTAATTTCATTAGTTCGTTCTGCTATAATGAGTGGCGTCTTTATCATTAAACTTTGTCTTTCTTGGCATGTATTTAATGTTGCCTTTTCTCTTAAAGCAACATTAAATACATGTTTAACACGATAAAAAGAAGAGAAAAGCTTCATACTGCTAAAGATTGCATTAAAAGAAAGGAAAAATTTCCTACCCTCAAGATTGTATGAAAATAAAGGAAAGCTTCATGATGTCAAAGATTGTATAAAAACTAGAAAAACTGTGAGCAAAGCTCACTGATATATACCCCTCGTTCCCCATTTGATAATCAATTAAATCAAATTCTGAAATAAAAGATGCGAATCTACATTATGTCACAAAGACTGTGTTAAAGTTTCATGAAAATCTAATCAGTGGTTCAACAGGAGTTGCAGATAAGAGATGGGTACCTACTTGTAATGTACTGGCAAAGTCGAGGTTTTGCTATGGGAAACCCTAAAAATCAATCAAATCAAATTCTGAATTTGGAGGTGCACATCTGCATTATGTCACAAAGACTGTGTTAAAGTTTTATGAAAATCTATTCAGTGGTTCAGGAGGAGTAGCGGGTAAGAGACGGTTACCCTCTGGTGTAACGGACGGACGGACGGATAGACGGACGGACGGACAACCCTATCACGATATACCCCCCGACTTTTCAAGCGGGGGGTATAATAAAGGAAAACTTCATACTGTCAAAGATTGTATGAAAATAAAGGATGGTAGTATACAGATTAAGGTTTTCCTACTGACATATGACCTCGAAAAATTTAGCACACTCAGTTTACTAGTAACCGACCCATTTGCATATTGCTTTACATAGCAGAACTATGTGATTAGACTAGATATAGATGGAATATATATACTAACTCATTTGAAGTTTCGGACAGAACTCCGATTCAAAATTCTTTTTACTTAGTACTGGGATGATCATTTCTTTTTACTATCTGCAACCTTTCAATTCCATGCAATTGCTGTCGGGTTGCTAATGACACTACCGCAATTGAAGGGGAGGTTTGGCATTCTATAAAACCTGTTTGACCAACAAAAATTCAAAAATGCCTGTACCAAGTCAGGGCCATTATGGTCGACAATTTATCCGGTGTTTTCCACCTGATTTGTCTTTTCGTGTCATGGACTTTGGCTCTTTACACTTCCGTTCGGTTATTTTGTTAAGCCACCGGAAAATAGTACTATAACAAGAACAACACCACAGGGAATAACAAAATACCGAAGTTACTGTTAATTTATTTTCTGCTTTTGAGCATTTCGACAACTTATGTCTTATTAGTGCAGATAAAACCAAATCATTTTGAATTCCTAGAACTTACGTTGACAAAAAGTGGTATTACAGAGTATTACAGAGTACAATGAAGTGTAGCCTAACGTTCTTTATGCCTTAATTGCCCGTGATATGATAACATGTATAAGGAATACACAGGACAAGCATTTTTGTGTTTGATACGGACTTTATCACGGCCAGTATGAAGCAAGTCCGTTAGGGATGCCGATGTACAATAATTACAATTGAATATACCGATTGTCTGATGATATAGCAACTCCCGAACATTCTGGTCGTGTAATCCACATAAGTTGTTGCTAAAATCAATGTTGTTCTTGACTTCTAGCTAGAACTATTTTCATTGGTTCCTTTGTTAAATCCAGACATAGTTAGACCTCGATAGCTTGTTCATCCTTCTACCTAGAACTGTTTTTCATTAGACAAAAGCCCCATTTACATGCACAGTTTTACATATATGTGTATTTTTACATAAGTATGCAAATTTGCACTGATGTGCAATTACTGCATGTAAACGCAACTGCATACGTGTGTAAAGTTATAGGTAATTAAATGTTTTAAATATTCTATAATGCATTTTATTCATTCTTTTTATTTTGTACGGCCTTAATATTATGCAATTTGTTTGGCCTAGTTATGTAACTTGTTTACAATAAGCAATGGTCAAGGTTATTACACCTTAGAACATATAGAAATTTCTAGAATTTAAATTATAGAATTTTCTAGAGTTTTTTCTTACATAATCATTCTAGTCATGTGATTGTCAGTTGATTAGAATGTTCTAGTTATATCTTGTGGATAGATTTTTCTAGAAATAATAAATGTATTTATATGAGGTAGCTGAAAAGGGTTAATTCAGTCAGTTTAATAAGTTTAAATTAGGATTAATTAGTTTAGACAGGATTATCAGGCACATCTTTTGTATTGGAAATCGACATCAATTATTGTGAATCTATTATCAACTATTTAGTGAGGATTATAAGGAATATTCTAATGGACATTTATTGGTGGAATTAAGTGAACTGTTAATTTGGATTATTACTTGGACTTCATTATTGTCAGATAAGTTATATATTGTATTTAATTTGTAAAATAATCATTTTTTGTCTGATTAAAAGGTTAATTTGAGCCAATTTTGTTTTATCTTTGCTGACTTTAATTTACAATTATTTATTGGTCGTTTCTGCCACATAACAGAAATTGGGGGCTCGTCCGTGATCTACGAAATTGTTTAAAAAAGATAAATTATTATATTTTTGTTAAAAAGAAAATTTTTTTAAAAGTCAGCAAATTTTTTTTAAGATGTCATTTGATCCAGAACAATTCATGTCTATGTGTCAGGTGGAGAATTTTGAGAAGCTTAAAAAGGATGAATTTATTATCTTAGGAAAACATTTGAAATTGAATGTCAAATCTGGAATGAGAAAATTTGAAATTCAAAATGTGATTGCAATTTATTTGGTTGAAGAAGATTATTTTGATAAATATTAGAAAATTAGAAATTGAACAGCAGGAAAAAGAAAGAGAGCTAAATTTTCAATTAGAAATGAAAAAAATGGAATTAGAATCAGCACCTTTCTCAGAATTCTCAGACATTTGATGTTGCTAAAAACATCAGGTTTGTCCCTCCTTTTCAAGAAAAGGATGTAGACAAATATTTTTTTTCATTTTGAGAAAATAGCTCAGAATTTAAAGTGGCCAAAACACAATTGGTCAATGTTATTACAAAGTGTGTTAATTGGTAAGGCCAGGGAAATTTACACACAGTTATCGGTAGAACAGGCTTCAGATTATGACACTGTAAAAGAGTTAATTCTTAAAGCCTATGAACTGGTCCCTGAAGCTTACCGGCAAAAATTTAGGAATGCAGAAAAACAGAGTGACCAAACCTATGTAGAGTTTGCTAGAACTAAAGAGCAAGTATTTGATCGTTGGTGTTCATCAAAGAAAATAAATAACAATCATGAGAAATTACGTCAGCTAGTTTTGATTGAAGAATTTAAAAGGTGTATTAATACTGACATTAAAACTTTTATTGATGAACAAAAAGCTGCAACTTTGGAAATTGCTGCACGTTTAGCTGATGATTTTTCACTTACTCATAAAACACAATTTTTTAATAAACCACAGAAATTTTTCAGAAATCATAATAATCCTACAAATTTTTCAAATAGTAGGCAACGTCCAGTTAATAGCTCGTCCAAGTCTTATCCCCCCTCACAGTCACAGAAGCCATTTAAGTCGGTTTCCTGTAATTATTGTAAGAAGGAAGGCCATTTGATATCTGACTGCTATAGGTTAAAGCAACGGAAGGAAAGTGAAGTTAAACCCAGTGGTTTTGTTGAGTCGTCACAATATTTGCCTCATTTTGGTACAGATGTGCATAGTTCTTTTTCTGTGGTGAAGTCTGTTTCTGATCCTGTTAGTATGGTCGAGGTCAAATCCCCATCTAGTTCCATTATGAAGATTTTTGAACCATTTATTAGTGATGGTTTGGTGTCGCTTTCGAGTGATTTTTGTAACTCTACCTCTATTCGAATTCTAAGAGATACTGGAGCCTCTCAGTCTCTTTTGTTGGCGGAAACCCTGCCGTTTGATGATATTTCTAGTTCTGGTAGAAATGTTCTTATTAAAGGGGTAGATTCTATATATTATCATCGGCTAAAGAGCTAACATAGTGAGTTAGGCTGCAAGTAGAAATCTATTATACAATAGTGGTTATACTGCTATTCCTCTCCATAATGTTTATTTGTCTTCGGATATTGTTTCTGGACCTGTGACCTTAGGTATCAAGTCATCATTGCCCTTTGAAGGTGTTCAACTTCTTCTTGGTAATGATTTAGCTGGGGATAAAGTTCAAAGAAATCCTATTGTGACAGACAAGCCTTCTTTTGATCAAGTTACTGATTCTGCTGAACAGGAGTTTTCTGAGTTGTATCCTGCCTGTGCAGTTACTCGTGCTATGAAAAAGAAATGTGTGGAAGTTCAGAAAGTTGATGAAAACAGCACTGATGGTTTTGATTTGTCGGATACATTAATGAGTCAGCTTAGTGATGTTGGTGTTGAAACAAGCAAGCCCTTGGAGTTTTCTGACAGTTCATTGGTTCAAGGTGATGGTTTTCTATGTCTACGTTTAGCAGTGAGCAACATAAAGACCCTGAAATTTCATGTCTTTTCAATAGGGCTGTTAATGAAAGTGAGTCTTTGCAGGAACCTGTCACTTATTTTTCTAAAAATAGTATTCTTATGCGCAAATGGAGACCTTCTGATGTATCTGCTGATGCAGATTGGGCAGTAAAGTATCAAATTGCAGTACCGAAGGTGTATAAAGCTGAGATATTAAGCATGGCCCATGATACTCCCTTGTCAGGACACTTAGGTATTAATAAGAATTACAACAAAATTTTAAATTATTTTTATTGGCCTAATCTTAGAAAAGATGTCTCCAATTACTGCAAGTCTTGTCATACATGTCAATTAGTAGGGAAACCAAACCAAGTTATTCCAAAAGCACCTCTTCAACCAATACCTGCCTTTGAGGAGCCTTTTAGTAGAATATTAATAGATTGTGTAGGACCTTTACCAAAAACAAAATCTGGTAATCAGTACATGCTTTTGTCGGGCAAAGGATGACAGCGATTGTAAGAGCACTTTGCCAGTTTAATTGATGTTTGTTGACAATCCCGCACCCATGACCAAGAAAGACATGGATGTAGCGTTGCTCGACAATTAGCAAAGAATTCCGCTTAAACCGGTGCTTGGGGCCGTCTTGAACTTACTATGAGGTATGAGCAAAGCTCATTGTTGAAGGCCTCATGGTGACTTCAAGATGAAGAACAACAATAAAAGCGTTGTTCCTTTGCTTGTTTTTTACCATGTATGTGTAGAGACTTTGTCTCATGTGCATTTACTCCATATCCTATTATTCACCATTTACTATTATGTGTGCATCCACAAGGTTCCCTGAAGCTATTCCTTTAAGAAATATAAAGACTAAGACCATAGTTAGGGCTTTAACTAAATTTTTTACTTTGTTTGGCCTACCTAAATCAATTCAATCAGATCAAGGTTCAAACTTTATGTCAGGTATTTTTCAGCAAGTTATGTATGAATTAGGCATTAAACAGTACAGATCATCTGCATATCACCCTGAAAGTCAAGGCGCCTTAGAGCGATTTCATCAAACCTTAAAAAATATGATGCGGACCTACTGTTTTGACACAGAGAAAGATTGGGATGAAGGAATTTCTTTTCTTTTATTTGCTGTAAGAGAAGCAGTCCAGGAATCATTAGGTTTTAGTCCCTTTGAATTAGTTTTTGGACACACAGTTAGAGGCCCACTTAAACTTTTAAATGAGAAAATTTTATCTGATGAAAAAGACCAATTAAATCTCCTTGATTATGTTTAAGACTTTCGCCATAAACTTGTAAAAGCTTGTGAACTAGCCAATAAAAATCTTAAATCCAGTCAAGAATCTATGAAAGCCAAGTATGACCAAAATTCACGTCAAGAATCTATGAAAGCCAAGTATGACCAAAATTCTGTAAAACGTAATTTTGATCCTGGTGAATCATTCTAGTCATGTGATTGTCAGTTGATTAGAATGTTCTAGTTATATCTTGTGGATAGATTTTTCTAGAAATAATAAATGTATTTATATGAGGTAGCTGAAAAGGGTTAATTCAGTCAGTTTAATAAGTTTATACAGGATTAATTAGTTTATACAGGAGTATCAGGCACATCTTTTGTATTGGAAATCGACATCAATTATTGTGAATCTATTATCAACTATTTAGTGAGGATTATAAGGAATATTCTACTGGACATTAATTGGTGGAATTAAGTGAACTGTTAATTTGGATTATTACTTGGACTTCATTATTGTCAGATAAGTTATATATTGTATTTAATTTGTAAAATAATTATTTTTTGTCTGATTAAAAAGTTAATTTGAGCCAATTTTGTTTTATCTTTGCTGACTTTAATTTACAATTATTTATTGGTCGTTTCTGCCACATAAAAGTAAACTTAACAAAGGGTGTAAATTTGCATGAGGTCAGGGGCAAGTGTAATTTTATATTTGCACATGTGTAAATTTACACGGTATGCATTTTGAGCAAGTAAATGCGAACTTAAAAATGCACAATGTGCAAAATGCTGTTTCTGTCTCTAAAATGGAAGAAAAGGGTCTTGCAACTTGATTTGAATCATGAAATTGATGTACACACATCGAAGTATGATTTCTATAAAATTCAGACTTTTCTGACAGTTTTGTCTGATTTTGCATTTTTTGCTTAATATAGTGGAATTGGGGCTCTGGTTGAAAAAAGGATACATTACAACATTATGCTTTTCTATAATTCTACAAATTTCTAAGATCTAACGAAAACTTTTATTTTTTTACATGTTTTTCGGCCCTTTTCACCCCTTGTAATATGCTTTTTAAATTAAAATATACACCTTATATTAAATGAAATAAAAGGGACAACAGGAAACACTTACAAAGGCTGAAAATTATAATTACATGCCACAATCTGCTAGGGAAATACACAGGAAAAACACAAATAAATGCATGTTAATGCAAAGCAAATATACTTTTACATACACGCGTGTAAATTTACATACTGGCGTAAATCTTGTGCATGTAAATGGGGCTAAAGTTACTAGTACCTAGGTGACAAGGCTTAAAAAATTCCGTCTCATGCGATCATTAAAAAAGTACTTTAATAGATATCATTCCCCTGTGATAAAAAACCAAGTTTCTGTCCGAACGCTGATTCAAGGTTCTTTTTTTTTATTAAGCACTGGGATGATTATTTCTTTTAACTGTCTACGACCTTTCTTTGAGTTGCTACTGGAAACTACCGCAATGGAGGGGAGGCATGTCATGAGACCGGTTTACCCAACAATTTCTTTTGAAATGCCTGTACCAAGTCAGAACAATTGTGGTCGACAATTTATTCGGTGGTTCCCACCTGATTTGTCATTTTGTCTCATGGACGTTGGCTCTTGAAAATTCTTGTTATTACCTACATTTTAAAGATAGAAAGAATTTCATGAGGAATTTTTGAAGAAGTTTTCCAAAACAAAGGGAAAATGCTATGTATCCAGAATTTTTGTTTGACTGCCGTGTTTTTATTTTACTTAAACAGTATAATGACGTTTCTAACATGTTGCTATTTACACAGAGCGAGCCTCAAAAATCTTGTTTTCATTTGTAAACGTAATTATATGGAATGTTTAACAAAGAAACTAGGGATTGGCTGGGCACGTAGCAATATATATATATACAGCTTATGCTTTAACACCGGGAGCCAAAAATTAAAAGATAAATATAATACTATAGCCCCTATCATTTTTTATATCAAGCTTGTAGATGACGATGAACATCTCCCGTCCTTGTATATATTGGGTACATAAATTACATAACATTCCGTATATATTCTTGACGTTACTCCGTGAAACCCTTCACATCTTATTCTTACGAAGGACTCCAAAATTATTGTGATTAGTGGTGATTCGTAAAACAACGTAAAGAATCTGATCTACTGAGGGTGAAATCCTTGCAGTGCTTGGCTATTCGATAAAAAATATATCTTTTTAGCTTAGTTGGTGAATATTTCAGCAGCAAGTCGGTTTTCCTATTGGTACAACTAATGTTTTCCAACCTGACGACCTGTTTTTGCATTGTTATGAAGCAAAGTTTATACAAAACCTTCTTAAAATTGAGAAGAAATTCTAAATAACATACATCGGCAAACGAATACGGTAGCAAAAATTTGAAAGGGCAAAATCTAATATAAAAAAACACAGTGATTCTAATTTAACATATATTAAGACAACAAAAGAACAAAAAAGAAAACGACAACAACAACAACAAAACAAAACAAACAAACAAAAATTAAGTAAACTAATTGTGAGCGACCCGGCTCTATCAAGGAAGTCACTGTATCGACAATAGGCCCATTGATTAGCAAATAGCCGGGAGGTGCATAACTTCAGATGCCGGTGTTATATTGTCATTTTTCCCCCATGCTAGATTTTCCCCGGGGGAAAAATGAGAACGATCTCATTTTTCCCCCGGGGCAATCGAGATTATTATCAGTTTTCCCCCACGGAAAACTGGCAATATGTATACGTATTGCCATCTTTCCCCCATGCTAATTTTCCCCCAGAACAAGATTACTTGTCCATTTTTCTATATCGCCTGATTTAGAGCTTTGATTAACAATTTAAAACATCCGTTGTCCGTGTGTCGAGATTACACATAAAAAAACGTATACACCACTCTCCCAATTTTGACAAAACATTA
>MJUU01066766.1:39391-52754 GCA_002080025.1 Modiolus philippinarum
AGGTTATTGTTTCTCATTTCAGTTCGGTTTGATCATGTGTATTTCTAATGTATGTACTACTATAATAATCGGTTGTATTACTCGATCAGGTTCATAAATTACAGCCTTTTTATGATCAAAATCAGTTTGAAGCTTGAAAGGATTGTTTGTAATAAGAATAATTTTAAAATTTTAAATTTGAAAGGTATATCAAACAAAGGAACCTGTATTGATCATAAATATGGAAGAATAATTTTAAAATTTGAAATTTGAAAGGTATTTCAAACAAAGGAACCTGTATTGATCATAAATATAGAAAAAAAAAAAAAACATATTTCTTCTGACTTTTTTCGAGGTGCATGTGGCATTTGGTGGAGCAATAAAATTGTTCAGAGCAATGCAAATAGCTGGTTGGTCAGTTTTGTTTTACCAGAGGTCAAATGAAAAAAAATGTAAAATACATGTAGAATGTTGAAGTACGTGATTGTGAAGTTAGAATGTGCTACAACTAATTATGAAAGGGGCAAGTCACTAAATTTTTAAAAGAATCCGATCATAGCATATCAAAAACACAAAAACTTATAGGAGAAATTCTAAGTTCAGCAAAATTTACTCATTAACACTCATTAACAAAAAAAATCTAGAGGACCCCTAGCTGAAGAGGGCAGACAATCCATACCTTGGAAGCGAACAAAGTTCCCGAAACACTAATTTAGTGTCGGGTCCATCAAAACCACGGAGATGCGTGGAGGATGGGTTTCATATCTTCGATTTGGTCAACCTTTTCATGGCAAATGCACACTGAGTTTACCATCTTTAAAATAAAAGATGTTATGCTTTAAATATATGGAAATTTCTTTGAGAAAACATGTAAATATGAATATTCTGGTGACTTCTGATTAGCATTGAACCTAAGTCGTTACCCTGAGTTACATTCCTGATCGTACAGATCTATATGATAAAGTCTCTTTGTTATAATATCAATGATTTTTTTTTATATAAGAAATGCAATATTGTAGGTATAATTGTCTTGATGAGATGATAAAAACGTAAATAACATGTCAAATCAAAGTTAAATCTGGTTATGAAATGTACATTCACATCAGCATGGAATGTAGACAAGAGGGGTCAACACAGGTTAATGCGGTACTCTGTAAAAATGTTTATTCTGTTTCAGTTATTGGCGAAACCATCTATACACATGTAGCATTTTGAGTGTGCATCACAATATTAATATCTCGTAAATCTATATTTTGACACTTATTAGCATTTACATTCTATAAGCATCAACTATTAGTATCACATATTCCAATTAAGCAATAAAACTGTCATTATGTGCATCACTGGATTCTATTCAACAATATCAGGAGCGACAATGGTACTCCCAGAATGCAAAGAATGCAGAAAAATGCAACACTCATTACACCTGAAGGAACTAATAATGGGTTAATTACAAGAAGTATACCAGTGCACACGTCCATTGGGGATTCCTCCCACCTCTTCTTTTTTATACCTTCAAAACAGCTGACCACGTAAATTCTTTATTTTTTATTGATTACATATTTATGTTTTATTTTTTTTATGTATTGCAACATAATATTTTCCCATGAAAGCAACCAAAAGTAAGGGTGCAACAAATTTCCTTATTGCACTATTGCAATATGACTATGACTGAATTTTTATGACGTCATTGACATAAAAAAAATCCCATTATTAACTGAAATTTTAGCTTTGCTATACAATAAAAGGGTTATATCAGACAATACCGGTATAAACAGACTATACATTATTTATATTTATTTTAAATTTCGGGAGTTTGCCATTTCTTCGGACTATACTCTATTTTTCCCCTGAAGCAACCGGAGATGCTCCATTTATTAAATAATTCAAAGGTTTCATACTCAGTGTTCATAATGAGTATTCTGGAACCGCATGATTCCACAAGTTTTCCAATTTGTAATATGAATATTATTATGAAAGTAAAACCTTTAGCTAGACATCAGGGATATCTAATATCATAGCTCAGTATAAAAGAAATACCTTTCAACTGGAACAGAAAGAGAAAAAATAATACAAAACCCGTTCAACAAGTGCAATCTCTCACACATCTACTATTTTAAAGAATCTTGTGTTATATTTTGAAATCTGTAGAGGAAATTGCTAACTGAAATAAATGAATAACTGTTTAAAGCCTGATATATAATACAAGTATAAAGGGTTGTTTTTGATGTACTAGACAAAATATAGAAACAAACAGAATAGTTATTGAATGAGTACATTACTGATATATCAGTTGTTTAATTCAAATGAAATAGGAGTTTATCTCTTCCTTTATCTCCCTACAAATGATACGGTACTTCCTCTTTGATTTGGTTTGATTAACGGCTTTGTGCCAGATGCGCGTGTTTGAAACTGATAAACAAATTTGTTAATTTGTATTTTTTATGTTTCAATCGCTATGAAATCACTACTTTTTACACAGTTATCACTAAAGAGAACAAAAGTATATCAAAAAATGGGTAGTACCTAGCTTGTAAAGTCTTTTCCCCGGGTCTTTTCGCATAGCACCATTCATGCATCGGCAAACGAGTACCGAAGGAAAAAAAATACACAGATTAGAGTGACTTGCCCTGGAAAAGATAGGGATTTGCATCAAACCCCCGATCGCCATTTCCACAGATAAAGTCGACTTCTATATTGCCGGTCTAAGTATTCATTAAGATAATTTGTGGCCCAGTCTTATCTCTTTGCTGCAGTCGTTTGCACATGGTCAACGAGTTCTTATACTGTTGTATATACTCTTGGTCATAAATATGGAATATTGTTTTGTTGAGAATGCCTGAGATATTTGAGAGCTGTTTGTTTTTAAAATTCAAGTTATCCTTTACAGATCGCTGAAATTATCACTTAATTCATTCTGGTACTATTATACTTTCATCCACACACTTTTGTGCATAATGCTTTCCAAAGCAACGATAAAATAAGTAATATTCTACTGAGTGTAGACAATGAAAGGACATGAATTAACATGGGACAAAATCTCTACAAATACATGGTAGAACAAAGCAATGGAACAACGCTTTTGTTGTTGTTCATCTTGATGACGACTTCAACAATGATTTTTGCTTATACCTCACAGTAAGTTCAAGACGGCCCTCAATCATCAGTTGGAGAGGAATTCATAGCTAATTTTCGAACAACGCCAATTATCTAATGGACAATGGGAAAGTGCTCTCACAATCACTTCCTGTTTTTCCTTGGTGCAAGAATAGCGGATATGGATGCTTTAAAACCACTTTTATTTAGTCGATCGCATATCGAAGCTTGTGTGACGATTTTTTGAGAGATAATTAAAATTGCAGAACGAATGGAAAGTCTAAAACATAGTATCTCTTGAAAACATCTAACATGTCCTTTCACCAAACTTGCATTTTGGGTAAACCACTCATTTGCTAATAACTCGTAGAATTCTTTTTGTCTGTCAAACGATATGAAATAATGTATTGCACTGAATGATGTATTTCCTCATTGTCAATCAATTTAAACATGAGTATAATTTGTTCTAATTCTTTTATGTTATAACGTATCTTTAGTAACAATCTAGATTTACTGTGAGAAAAATCAACAAGTCAAGAGTTGCTGCCTAATTAAACGGCATATGAAAATATATGTATTGCTTAAATCCATAAAATTACATAATTTGACGAAAGAAAAAGGTTGTTTCCTTTCATTAATAACTACATACAATATATATATATAAATCTTTTTTCATTTCTCATCAAGCGTTTCCTGTACTCGTGAATTACTGAGTAAGAAAATATGTTATAAGTATGGTTCATAGCTCTGCGATAGCAGTCGGATGTGGCGATTGCAATCAGGTTCTCAATTTATTCATCTGTAGTAAGAAATAAACACGTGTGTTGACAGAAATTCATTTGAAGTATATCATGATATATTTACAAAGACCGCATCATTGGAACCATTAAATCTTGCGTTTGATGGATTTTAAAGCAGTGTTTTGATTGGCCGATTCGTATTCCAAATGTCAAATACATATGAAACGAAGGGCAAAAAAGTATGAAATCTATCATATGACGCCCAGAACAAAGTAATGTGATTTGCAGTCGTCCGAAAAAGCCATTAAAATTATTGCAAATTCTAAAATTCTCAGGATTATCCAACATTATGTGATTACATGCAAAATGATAATTACGAACATGTGCGATGTGACGGCATTTTTGAATTGCATAAAGAAAAAACGATTGGATTACACATGAAATTGTGTAATTAAAATTGGACGGAAAGTACACAATGTAATGTGAGGAAATATTTAACAAACCTATAATTTCCTATGGAATGATATTAGGATGGAATGGATTTCTATTTTATCCGTAATATGTTTGATATTAAGCTATTCCCATAGTTACCAGTTTTCAAATTCCCTACACGACGCCCAAGCAGTAAGTATTAATTCTAAACTTTTTATTTATCAAAATGGAACTGACAACATGACATTTTTGTCCAATTCAGGTTGTGGAAATACTATCCACGTATGTACAGAGATAAAATACTTGCATGGCTCTGTATGAAGAAAGAATTAAGTAGTTCCTTTACAGGATGACCTACGGCTTAGTTTGTAAAGGTGTGAACTCTCGGTGTTGATTAATCGTCATAGTTTTAAACGTCGTTTAATCTCAATAAGATATGTGCTTTTTGTTATTAGGAGACTGAAGGAATGTCAAAATAACTATTCTATGATATATCCTAGGTAGCCGCGTGGTTTAGGGCACTGGACGTAGCGCAGACGGTATTGCCACAGATGTCACAACAGTGATGGGTCGAATCCCGGAGAGGGAACTTCCAATGTGCAGATCTAACAATTTTGGGCTGATTTTCAGACGTATTTGTTTATCGCACTGGATCTATTCTGTCAGGCGACTGATCAAAATCTGCTGCCTTCACGGCATCGCTAAATGAATTTTTCGCCGATAAATGATGTCAGAAAATAAGCAATGACCAATTAAAAGCAGATTAATTTTCAAAATATCGAAACATCCAATAGTAATTTCTAAAATATTGGATTCTTTTTTTTTCGATTTTATATATTAAACTGTGAATAACAAACGCAACTTTTCAACTTAAAATCTTCATCATAATTTGTGCTTTTATCCGCACTTTGTGAATATTTGCCCATTTTGTTTTTGCTATAAAGTCACTTCAAAGCTCATCAATACGATTCCCTAATTACATTGTAATTTCTACATGGTGATTTGTTAAAGTGTCAATAAATCAATTTCTAATGATTATCATACCTGAATATTTGTGAATCGATTCTATATCTCAGCAATTATACAAATTGAAGATTCATTGACTGATTTACCAGTTGTAGATTTTTCGAATCGTAGAGGTGGTGTTGACTATAGTTTTCGTAGCATTTAACTCAAAATTTACAAATTTCTTAGTGCGGATGAACAAACCCCAGACCGTTTGACTTTATTTTGTTTGTTTGCCTGTGTTACTTGGTGTTTTCCAACTATTTTGAGTTTCAAGTGCTAGATCAAAACAAATTTGCGAATTTCATACGTAATCATATTACTTTTTTTCATTTGTACCCCTAATTTTTGTCACTTTTCTTTTTTTGGCCGACAATAACAATATTATATCGATTATAGTCATGAAACAATAAATTTCCCATGGTCATCCGTAGTAAGCTGGGTAATGCTTGGTAAATGTTCAAAAATTACTTGTAGCCGGGACAAAACACTTTCCATTGTTACTTAAGGTAGATATGCCGAGAAGGGGTGATGGTACTGTGAACAATTCAGTGTTCTTTAGTTTTAAACCACTGACTTTTATGATCATGAGTAAATTATGAGAAATAGTTTGCTCTGGTTCCTGAGAACACTTTGAATAACTGTATAAATTATTGTGCTACGTTGATCCATTATTTAAGATTTTTTGGCTTGCCGTTTTTGCGTTGTTTAGCAGTTGCTTACCATATCTTGACTGTTTTTCATGGATAAAGTTTTTTTTTCATTGATAAGACAGCAATATCATAATTTAATATTTTTCTTACGATTGTGAAATGTTTTGTTCCATATATTTCACATCTCTCAATGCCGAAAAACATACCATACCCCCCCCCCCCCCCCCCNCCCCCCCCACACACACACAAAAAAAATATAACAAAGCAAAAAAAAAAGCAAATGCTTTCAATTATGCATGTAGTGTATACTATATAACATTATGATTTCAACCAAACTCCATACTGGGCAGTTTAAAAACACGTAGAACACACAAGGTGGCATATTGTTTATCCTGAGTGCAAGCAATTATGTTCAGATACTGCCCTAGAAAAATACTATTTCATAAGGTTATGACATGACGTGATCAATGATTATGGTCTTCTTGTCATTCATACAAATAGTCGGCTTGGAATCAGGGTACATGTTACCTAGGCTTTTATAGAGATTGTTTAATGTTGATGTGAATAGACAACCTTGTATACGACATCTAAAATTATTATGTTTTACGTTTAATTATTTTTTTCACTTATGTTTCGACTATAGCCAGTTGGGATAAATGTATTTATACAATGTAGACAGAATAAAAGCTCTGTCCTTGATAAACTGGAGTTTTCTATGTTGTCACATGTACATTCACTCCATATCCTTTCATTTTTTCTATTATATATATGTATCATAAGAGAATTAGGTTTTTTATGTTTCATTGACGAAATATGCATAGGGAGTATACTATCAATGTACGGTCGACTGATAGCATTCAATCTACCGTCCATTGATAGAATTCAGTCGACCGCACAATGATAGTATACTTACGGAAGCGAATCCCTGTGAACTATGGAACGTTTTCCCATCTTATCATTTGGTGTACATTTTCACCCTATCATTTGGTACAATACCTCGTTTATGAAGGGTCATGCAGAATCTTGCTTTTTTAACTGAGGAGCTAAAGTAAACAATGAGAGAATATGAAATAAATGCATATTAGACAGTCTCTACAAATACATGGTAAAAAGTCACGAATAAAGGAGTGAATAGAAAAGATAAAAAGAAATGGGGTAAAAGCAATCTGACTTATTTGTGCCATATAACCGAGGGATGTACCGAATAATATGGAGGGGAAAGGTATCCAATGACTAAATACCGAAGTTACTGTGAATTTAAATTCTGTATATGCATATTCTGCAAATGATCATTTGACGGTTTGAAATTTTCATTAACGAACTCGAAACACGATGGTCACATTACAAAAAATTCAAAAAGCTTACAAGTAAAATACAGAAATGAAATCCAAATCAGTTACGTCATTTTTTAAAAAGAAGTCCCAAGATAATGTTTGTCACAGATTTGATTTATTTGGTTGATTCGGAGTCTAAATGTTTGTAGGTTTGCGAATTTGATATTGTATAACAGCGCACACCAGCCTAGTCATCGTTTGTATGTCTGATAAAGGGCCTCGGATACCCTTGTTTTATAATTTGTGGCCTTCATTAAAGGAGTGAATAGTATATAAATAAGATACTAAGAAGTGGGGTATAAAACAAAATCTGCTTTGTGCCAAGGGTAGGATCACTTTGGAAGAAAACAAATCTGTAGTATTAACTAGGAAAGGATATGGAGTAAATGTACATGAGACAAAGTCTGGACAAATACACGATAAAACAAGCAATGTAACAGCGCTTTTATGGTTGTTCTTCATCTTGAAGTCACCATTGGGCTTTGGTCCTAGCACCAGTTTGAATTCATTGCTAATTGTCGGGCAACAACACGTTCATTAAACTCATGGATGCGGGACTCGTCAACAAACATAAAATTAACTGGTAGTGTTCTTATAACACTTGCTGTCATCCGTTGTCCAAGAAAAAGATTAATATAATACAATCACAAACATATGCATCAAATAACAAAAAGAAAGAAAAAAAAATCGGCCATTTATTATGCCCTTACTCTTGGTTTCTCTCTGAGATTCATTATTTTACTAAAATAAACTAAATTCAGAGTAACTTCGGTATTTTGTTATTTATAACCACTGGGCCTCTGCTGGTGGACTGTTAGTCCCGAGGGTGTTCACCAACCCAGTAGACGATGTTGGCTCGAAAACCGATTTCATTTGAAGACTTGCAATTTCTAAATTTAAGAAAATTTTGATTAAAACTATTAAAGAGCATCTTCCTCTTGCATAGCTCTGTCCTTGGCTGATTTATGCTTTTCTCTATTTAGTTCCTATCGGTAATTTGTTCTCTTTCATGTTTAGCACATATTTCGGTTTATGGATTTCTATAGGTTTGATTTGATCTGCCCTAAAGAGACATACGTTGTCGAAATACTCATATGCAGAAACTAAATGCACAGTAACTTCGACATTCAGTTATTTACTGAACGATTGAAGATATAATTGACATATTTCAGTAATTTAAAAATAGAATCCCGTTATTGTCAGTTTCCTTTAGAATCACGCTGTTTATAATATTGCGGTAAATAAAAGACACAACAAACATTTTTGTGGTACTTTCGGCTTAATATAGCCGAGTATAATTTTGACCACAAAAGTAGGTGATATGTTTGTACATTGTCTTATAAGAGTACATTCAGACCAAATATCAAATTATGGCTGTCATTAGGAAGACATCTTCTTTTATACAGTCAATATGAAACATTGGTATTCACTAAACTATGATATTTCAATACTATTATTAAATTGTTCTTGTCTTTGTTGAATCGTCCTACAGAAATCAAGAACTAAAGGAAGTTAAAACAAAATATGTGTTGCGAAACAGCTCTCAAGGTCAGTAACAAAATTAAGAGATACATGGGGGCATGTGAACTGTTAAAAGAGATGAATTGGAAATCTAAAAAATAACGTGAAGTTACAAAAGACACATGGCAAATTAAAAAAAAGAGTAGAAACACTAAAAAGTCGACCAATACATTTCGACAGACACACTTGAAGACGACAGATCTGTCGAAATATATTAGTCGACTTTTTTAGTGTTTCTACTCTTTTTTATTATGCCATGTGTCTTTTGTAAGTGATTTTTTTATTCAAAATTCATCTCTCTTAACAGATCATATGCCTATGTATCTCTTTATTTTGAAATTATGACTTTGTTTTCAAATCTTATTTTTCATTTCACGTCAATTCTTGTTTGGCAGAATCAGTAAGAAAATAAACCCATTATTAGGGAAAGAGTATGCCGTATTTTATTTCCAGGACAAATAAGAATGCCACAGAATAGTGAACTCGAAGAAGTGCCCCAGAGTAAAGTCAACTCGACTATGTATCATCAATGGCGAAAATTTACTCTGATGGTTTCATGCAAATAAAACAAAATGATTTAGCTTTGTTGATTCATTGTTTGATCATATTTCTGTGTGATCATGCCAATTATAAATCATACAGTTAATATTAGTAACTCGTTGATTATTTATAATGGATGGAATAATGATAATAATTGTATATTACATCACTGTAACAGAAATATGATTAGACATTCTAATTTACTTCTATTTTTATACAGAAAATTGGAAAATGTTGATTTATTCAAATAAAAATAAACCGTTATGATTAAGAATCGATCTTGTCAATCTGCTTATTGTTAAGAGTTTTGTAAGCTTTGTATTTATTTCCATCCTTCTTACCACGCATTACTAGAAAAAGAGTATTATAGACCAGGCAGAACAATAGATCCAACTATTACCGTTAAAACATGCTGACCTTTCAGATTAAGATCAAAGAAAGCATCATATTCCATACTTAGAGTAATAAAACTTTTCAAGTCAGTGTATAAACAAAGTGGTTACAATGAATAATACGGAAAATTAATTAAGGTTAGTCATGTAGGAACCATCAATATCTGGGATTTAAAACACAAATATATTAAAACCATTTTTTACGTGCAAAAATATGCCATGATTGGACACCAGTACTCGACTTGCATGCATTTTGTAGAATTCAATCAACGAGTCTTCAGCATGACGAAGCTAAACTTGGTAAAAATGAAAACATAAATAAATAAGTGTTAAAAGTGCAAAACATTGACTGGTATATGCCATTTCAGAAACAGACAAATGGAACAATATTACAGCGTTGTTAAATTGCTTGTTTTTTTACCATGTATTTGTAGAGACTTTGTCTCATGTGCATTTACTCCATATCCTTTCATTTTTAATTAAAGCAACTATTAAAAACCGTATCAAGCGAATTGAACAAAATTTTCATTTGACTTCCACAGTTTCGTTCACATTTCGTACGTGATCAGAGGCATTCAATTCTAAGACTGAAGTTTGTCTCTCCTGCAGTGCTAAAGTGTGGAGTTCGTAAAAAGGTTCCCCGTATGAGAGATAGCTGTTTTTCTATATACATGTATTTCAGTTATGGTGTACTTGTTTTTCAGAGAATGTCTCATATGGATACACTACAATACTTTCAAATATCGGCATTTTATTTATTACCTTTCTGTTTATATTGCCAAGAAGTCATTTATTATGCCAAGTTTTCTTGCAATTGACTGGACGAGTGCCCTGTGGTTGTTTATATGTTGCGGTTGACAGCGGTTGTAAGAACACTTTGCCAGTTAATTCTAGTTTCTTGACGATCCCGCATTCATTGGGAAGTAAAGAAAATGAATGTAACGTTGCTCGACATTTAGCAATGGATTCCGCTCGGACCGATGCTGGAGGCCGTCTTGAACTTACTATGAGGTATGAGTAAAGGTCATTGCTAAATGCCTTGTAGTGACTTCAAGATGAAGAAAAACAATAAAGGCGTTGTTCTCTTGCCTTGTTTTGCCATGTGTTTTGTAGAGACTTTGTCTCATGTGCATTTACTCCATATCACTTCATTGCTTACTTGCATAGACTTTGTCTCGTGTGCATTTACCTCACATCCATTCATTGTTCTAATTAAAACTATCAAAGACTATATCGAGCGAAATTGAAGTAAACTTTCATTTGACTCCGACAGTTTTGCTTATATTTGATTCATATATTGATCAGATGCATTCAAGTTTTAAACACACCTTTTCCATCCCCAACTATAAAGTTGCTCTAAAGGACGAAAGTTCGGTTTCTAATCGTGAAAAGTGGCGTGGAAATTCACACAACCCGACATTTGCATTTAGTTTTTGATCAATATTAAAATATTACTAATTACCGGTACTTCTTTCCTTCCTATCAAGTATACGTCTTTGCTCTTCTTCATCCTTGGTTTGGAATTCAAATTACATAAACACCTATCCCGAAATTATTGCATAATCTTTAATTTTGATATATTTATCTATCCTCTCTAAAGAGAATCTAACTTTTTTACTAACATCTTCAAAATATTATGACGATATGTACTGTACAACATATGTCAATCAGTGTAAATCTTGTAAATACCTCAATATTTACTATCTTTCCTTTTATTTTCATTTCTTTAAGTGCACGGTGATGCCCAAACTGGATTTTCCTTTTCACAACTAAGCTGATTCACCATGATACTACACGAACTGTTAATGACTGGATCACTTTGGATTACATAGCAAAACAAAATAATAATAATATATTATGCACTTGTGTATAACTGACGATCTTACAGCAAGTTTAATTTACAACATGCCATCTTTTTTAAACAAAATTCATACGGACAAATTTTTTTGTAGTTGAAAAGAACATTGAAGATAAAAATTTCGATTCAAAATGCTTTACCTTTTGTCACCAAACTGAAAAATTCGCATTCAACAATTGTAAGAATATATAACTAACATATAGCGGGGAGGGTAACAATCTGCTCTGTCACCCTCCCAGCTGCAGAGGTTGACAATGTGTTTCGAGGGGTAACAATCTGCTCTGTCACCCTCCCAGCTATATGTTATCAATTTTATTATACTGATTGTTTTTTAAGTGCAATCATTACTGAAAATCACTGAACCATGAACAGAGGGTAACAGTGAAGCTAAGCCATATGACAATTCTTGGGAATGCTACCCTCGCAGCTTTTATAAAATTCCAACATATGAGAGATTGAATTTATTTTTGTTAAGGAAAAATCTTCTTAAGTATAACAATACAAATATTTCAAACCCGAGAACTTTAAACTCAATCATTTTGGGTTGTCTTGCCAAAGGAATAATTTGCCTATAGACCATTAGAATTTCTTCAGCCGTACATATTGTCCCCGTTTTTACGATATTACCCTTCCACTTTCTCCCTTTATTTTGGAACTTTGTTTTCATGCATTTTGAGATATTTACGTTCTATTACTATACTTGAATAACTACAGAAATTTATTTAACTTGGGCATCTGTTACCTTGACGCACGGAGAGGGGTATTTTCATCATACATTAAAATCTTCGACAAGATGCAGTTATGATATGATATCCAGACAATCATGTCTATTACTTACTTACCAATGTTTTTGAATGTTAGATGTTAATTTGACGTATATTTGTATTTTTGCGCTGATAGTATATTCTCAGACGTTTTGATATCGAATTTGGTCGAACCTTTTTCGTGCATCTCATAATTTTCATGATGCAGTTATTTATATCATTTAATCTGACAGTTTCATCACATATTTCTTGTTTTCCCCCATGTCCTTGAACCTGTTTCAATAAATCGTATTTTGATATAATGTAATATCATATCATGCATCAGATGAAGTCAGAACGCTTTTACAATGTATCATAGGTCTCAAAAGAATACAAAAACTTACAAAATAAATATCAACTGTACTTCCCATTATTTGTACATTTATGGTAGAGTTTGTCTGTAATACAGCTTAGAGTCCGTAAAAAAAGATTCCCCGCCATTTACCCTGTAAATCTCTTCAGTTATTGTGTAGTTGTGAGAATTTCTCTTACAAAATGCACTTTGAAATCTTGAAAGTGTGGCTTTATACTATTAATCTGACCATTTGTATATAAATGCGGGATTTTCGAGTCTCAGACTCTCAATGTATTGATGTATTGATTTTTTGTATAGAAATAGAACCTTTTCCGGTAGAAATAGAACCTTTTTCCGGTGATAAACACGACTCACAAGTCCCGTATTGTCCTTGTCTCCCGAGGTTTTGCAATCAACTCGATGAATGCCCTGTCGTCGTTTATATAACGTTTTGTCGGGCAACCGATGACAGTGTTTGTAAGTGTATACTTTGCCCGATGTAGTAAAACAGAGACGGATGCAGTGCTTTTCGAGACCTCAGTAGCAGGCGAATTTGGCTCAAGCTATCTCAAGCTGGTTATGTAGACCATCTTGAATTTACTATGAGGTATGTCTCCCGAGGTTTTCTTGCAATCAATTCGAGGAATGCCCTGTGGTCGTTTATATTACCTTTTGTCAGGCAACCGATGAGTATTGTCTACCGATGACAGTGTTT
>MJUU01066766.1:54159-71607 GCA_002080025.1 Modiolus philippinarum
TGCTTCATCGAGTTGAATTATCAAAGATAATGTTTTTCCAAGAAACAATTGCTATTTGTATGAAAAAACATTGAAAAAAATATATACATTTGTATATGAGATGTGGCTTTAATCATGTTAAGAATAATCCAGCTTCCATGTAATATTCTGACAACCTGATCACAGTGCCGAAATCCTTATTTTATAAAGCCATGATTGTGTTTAAGTCGTATACCTTGAGACACTAGTACTTTTGTCGGGCAACAGCGCTCTACCACTTTCATTAATGATCCCGCATCAATAACCAGAAAAGACATGGATGTAGTGTTGTTCGGTATTTAGCAAAGAATTCTGCACAGACCGGTGGTAGGGCCGTCTTGTCTCCAGAGGTTTTCTTGCAATCGATTCGATGAATGCCCTGTGGTCGTTTATATTACATTTTGTCGAGCAACCGAGGACAGTGTTTGAGATTATATTGTCTACCGATGACAGTGTTTGAGATTGTATTGTCTTCCGAGGTTTTCTTGCAATCAATTCGATGAATGCCCTGTGGTCGTTTATATTACATTTTGTCAGGCAACCGATGACCTTGTTTGTAAGTGTATATATTGCCCGATGTAGTAAAACAGAGATGCAGTGTTTTAGAGACCTCAGAAACAGGCGAATTTCGGCTCAAGCTATCTCAAGCCGGTGCTGTAGACCATTTTGAATTTACTATTAGGTATGAGTGTTCGTTCATTGTTGAAGGCCTTGTGGCTACTTCAAGATGAAGAACAACAAATGCGTTTTTTTTCATTCGATTAACCTTGACATGTATTTGATTTTGTCCCATGTAGATTTCTCGATATCTCTTTATATTTTCATTTATTATGTTCATATAAACTTTTTTTGAAAAAAAAAAACTTTCACTAATCATTTATTGTGGCTGTCTTGCTCAATTCTGGAACTGAAAAATTGTAAAAAAAATATATCACAGTTCTAAAGTACATGGGCAAAGAAGACAAACTACTAAAAAATGGAACTACAACACATTAAAGTTAAATATTACCTACAAGAAAATTCTATTTAAAATTGAAAGCAAGTAAACCAACAAAGCTGGGCTGAATCAAAATCGGAATAAAAAATATTACATCATGTGAAATTAAAAGGTAAAAATGGACATTACACGTCTGCAGTTTTTTGTCTTTTCATTGTTGTCAGACAAAAACTGCAGACGTATAAATGGAATAGAGGGATCAAAGTTGTGATTTTAACACGTCTACAGTTTTTTTTGTCTTTTCCATTGTTTCCTCATCATTCATTTTGCTATTGTTACCTGTCCCTACCCATTATCATTTCGTTTCTTGCCAACAATAATTTATTTGTGAAAGTGTTCAAGATCGCTAATTATTTTTAACTTTCTCGGCTGGTTGTACACCAATCTTACCTGTGTTTTAGTCGTCATCGCATTTTATACTCTTATCATCCCCTTGATAAAGACATTAAATGTCGAAATATTGATCATTTTAACCCCTTTTGTACCTTTTAGATACATATGTTGTTTCATTTGTTATGCCCCCTGATCGAGGATCTGGGGGAGGGGCATATTGTTTTTGTCCTGTCTGTACGTCAGAAACTTTAACCTTGGCTATAACTTTTGAACTATGTAAGATAGTCCTCTCATACTTGGCAAGTGTATAGGTCTACTCAAGAGGAATATTGATATGCCAAAAAATTAGGTCAGGCCAAAGATCAAGGTCACAGAGGTTAAAACGGGGTGAAATTGGCCGTTTTCACATTTGCGGTAGCATTTATCGTTTTTGAGAAACAAGAGGCCCAAAGGGGGACATCTGAAACAATGATTAATAAAAAATTGTCAAATTTTGATGCAGTGTTTTGCGTTTTTCTGTAGGTTTCTTATAGCATGCTTAAACAGATACATTTAGCTATTGAAACTATTTCAATAAACAAGAGGCCCAAAGGGGCTTCATCTGTTTCAGAATAAAGGGGTTGAATTGGGTGTTTTTATGGAAATAAGCAACTTTTGAACGATGTAACATGGAGTTTGCTAGCTGTTGCTAATGCCAGTACCAAGGCCGGATTTCCCGAGTTCCTATCGTTATCTCTATTTGTCTTTTGTCAATTTATTGTTTTCCTTGTGCAGTTCACTAGTGGATTGTGGGATGTGATTGTAATGTTCGGCCATTGTTAGTGTTTCCTGTTATCTTTCCTTTATTGATTTTAATACTTGGCAAATGTAAAGGTCTAGTCAAGAGGAACATAAATATGCAAAAAAATGGTCAAAGGTCAAGGTCACAGAGGTCGAAAAGAGGTTAAATTGGGTATTTTCATATATTTTACTGTAGAATCTGGGGGCATATGAAGTATTTTTGACTTAACCTAATTTTGGTAGTTTTCCATTTTACTTACTGTTATATTTTTGTTTCCCATATTTTGTTCTATATGAATTTGTATTGCTTTATAGCAGCGACTGACCAACCATAAGTCATTATATGATATTTATAGAAGATGTAGGAGTGTCAGTGAATATATTTCTTTAGCCTATAACTGCTTCATCGAGTTGAATTATCAAAGATAATGTTTTTCCAAGAAACAATTGCTATTTGTATGAAAAAACATTGAAAAAAATATATACATTTGTATATGAGATGTGGCTTTAATCATGTTAAGAATAATCCAGCTTCCATGTAATATTCTGACAACCTGATCACAGTGCCGACATCCTTATTTTATAAAGCCATGATTGTGTTTAAGTCGTATACCTTGAGACACTAGTACTTTTGTCGGGCAACAGCGCTCTACCACTTTCATTAATGATCCCGCATCAATAACCAGAAAAGACATGGATGTAGTGTTGTTGGGTATTTAGCTCAGACCGGTGGTAGGGCCGACAATGAAGTATCAGCAAAGCTCATTGTTGCATGCCTTAAATAAATGACAATAAAATAAATGTTCATTATAGACGGGAGTTTTTTTCTCCTGCATTGTTGAGTCTGTTAGGGGATTCCCCGTACGAGTAATGTATGCCTTCTATATTTCACTTTTGGTGTATTTGTTCATAAGAGAATTTCTCATAATTTAAACAATTAAAGCGTCGTTCCTTTGTTAGTTTCTGCAATGTAATTGTAGAGACTTTGTCTAATCTGGTTTAATGTATACTTAAAAGTTTTCGCCATGCATGATATAGCTGGAATATTACTGAAATTGGTGTAAAACATCAATCAATCAATCATTCTTATGTGCATTTACTCCATAAGCTTTCATTGTTTATTTGAACGAATGTACTTGCTGTTATTTGCAAATATCCAATTAGACATTTATGTTCATTCATTTTGAAGAGTATACGTCCCCGAAATAATTATACTAGAATTTCTAATATGGCTGCAGGATACTTATAATGTCAGTGTATCGCTAACGACAATTTCAAAGCGAATATCAGCTAGAAATTTCAGAATATATGCAACAAACGGATCGATAACAATAATTGGAGCCTATGAGATAAAGCAAAAGCAACTGTTGCAATAGGGACTGTTTTGTGTGAAATTGCGAGCTTTGTCAAAATCCCAAAGAATAACAAATTAAAATATGATTAAAAACCATATTCTCAAGTTTTCATTATACTTGTGTTTTTTTAAATAAAGTAAGTATACTTATATCGGCATTGAATCATAGTCCTTTCTAGCTTTAGAATTTTGGTCGGTATGTAGATTAAAAGTGAAAGATCTTTTGAACTTTTTTAAAGTGCTTTGCAAGTCGGAACAATAAAATATATCCTGTTCATTTCACGTTCTGACTGAAACAAAGTTTGTAGTTGAAGAATGCAATAAAATATAGATTTCTAGGGGGCACTTACGAGGTTCCTTGATTTGATTGACCAATTGATAAATTTAATGAACGTATTCTTTTTTTTCTCTGTAGCTCTCTACTAGCTAGTGCTTTGAGTATTTTTGCAACATATCTGTACAGTCTGCAAAAATCTGTTGTGGAGGGATCAAAAAGATTACATCCATTTGTATAATATCATATCCGAAATATTTGCTACAACAGTTCACGGGGGAAAAAAAAGAAAAATAACTGTAGAATGAAATAAGAAGGAATTTTTCTTTAAGGAAAAAGACAGAAACATCATAATAGGTTTTTGTATTGTACATATATATCGGCAAAAGAGTGAATATCGAAGCAAGAATACATAACGATGTTAACTCTGCTTTAAATGAAAGGAGGACAATTTCTGGATTGATATGACGCGTTATGAGATAACCATGCAGCTTGGACTTTGATAGGCACACATTCAGGAATAAACACAACTTACAGGGTTTCGAAAACAAGTGTGAATCCGTGGCAAACCTGGCAAATTCTTACCCATGGCAACAGCATCATAATTATAATCCTCTTAGCACTTTTCAGATCGGTGACCCAATCTCTATTTTAATACTGGCATAACACTGAAAATAAATCCTCGGTCTAAATACATTGCAGTTTAATGGGAATGTCCGTTTGCAGACAGACCAGAATTAAGAGTTGTCATGCATGGGAACTAAGATGGGTACAAGTTTCTCTTTTTTGTTTGTTAGGTACGTTGATGAAACGATTTTTGCAGGATGCAGTGGCGTCCCTTATTTTTACAAAATATAAATTGACGATGTTTTTGGTGAGTCAATGACTGTGCCTTCTTGCAATCCGGCCATTAAATACATTTTCAGAGAGCTAGTCGGAATTGTCCTTTCTGGATATAACTTGCAAGGTATATGAAGGCAAAATCTTAACTTAGATCTTTTGTAAACCTGCAGAACGCACTACAACTTGACTACTTAATTGAACTACATATCTTCTCTTCCCAAAGTCCTGCAAAGATACTACACCAAATCTCATTTTTGACGACCGGGCTGTCTATATATAGCTATGCAATGACGAATACAATTTTTAGGAGTTGTGAAGCCTTTTGTAATCTTTCCTCCTTAATGAAAGAGGCTAAGCCAAACCTGTTATAGACAGGAATTTAATTCCATTTTATTTCATGCCAAGACAAAACTTACTCTTGGTTTTAAACACAAGAGAAATAGTCCAGAAGGATCTTCTGATAACGCCTTCCGATTACCGGTTACAGAAATTATTCGTGAACATATAATTAGCAGTGCTAGTTAGTTGGAATGAGATGATGCAAAAGAGTTGTGTTACCTCTACGTTTGTAGTTGAAGCAAGCTATTCCAGGAGGCAGGCAATGTGTTATCAACATATCACGTAGATCTGCAAAGTATGCAGTAAACTGTTTGTTGAAGAGACTATATAGTTGGGTGATCGTTTTTTATATATATATCTGTTAAAAAATAAAGAAAATTGCACTGGTGGCAATCATTTCTTTCCTCCTGACAAGAGCAACCAAGACCTCAAGGTCAACGTTTGATTCAACTTGACAGGGCATGGCCATTGTCGTGAGCTAGAAGAGCGGATCGTCCATTGCTTCGGCACAGTTTGACCATGAAAGATAAATATCACGAGCAGAATACCGTAGACTACATACCGTTTCTGTATATACCAATCATTCGTTTTTTTTTTTTATTTTGGTACGTTTTAGTGCGTTAGTTTATTCATACACCAAACGTTTGATGATTTCGTGTTTTTGATGTTAGAAGTACCTCATTATATTTTTATTTTTGGGGTGACTTTGTTACACTTAGTCAGTCACCGCGAGGCGTTCAAAAAATGGAAAAAAGCCATATCTCATTTTCAGTTTAAGACGACCCTTAGCAGCGACTCATTGGATAATTCACTTGCTAAATGTTGAACAACTCTTCATCCGTGTCTGTTGTATTTTCATCATGTATATACACTTTTCTTTCATATCAAAATAAGCTGAGGATGGCCCATTTAACCCTCGTTTACCAAGAATTTACCGCAATATTTCGAGAAACTTTACATACAAGTTTTATGAAACGTAGAACAACTGACAAACACAGTCATTCGTTATTCGGCAAAAATAAAATTGTAGTAATTCAAAGTCTAGTTAAATAATTCATAAATCTTTGTATATTTCCTGCAGCAGGAAGATATTGTGCAATGTCTTGATATAAAAAGCAATGCTTAAAAAAATGAATAAAACCTACATTTGTGTTAAGGTAGCCATTCTATATAGATTTTTGTCACTACTTTTCACCCAATTTCAGAGTTAAGTAGAGTAAGTCAGTCAAAAACGAAAAATCCAAGGACAATGGCAACATCTGAAACACCAAGAAACAAGGCGGGGCAGAAAGGAAAAATGAAGGCACACAAACAGATAAACAACAAAGACCAAATAAAAACCATGGTGTGATCAGTTGCACCGGTAGAGTAAGCATCTCCTGGCTCCTATTATAAGACACCCGCCGTATTCAATATTTCAATTCTTGTAGTAAAGTCAAATCCCGAAGACGAAAAACAAACTTTCGACAAGAGATCGTTGAGTAGCGAATGAGTTGGGAGGTATAAACTAAATATGCTGCGGCTTTTTGAATGTTGCTACAAACAAAAGGTAATTTGACTATTAGAAAGGTGAAGTCGTCGCGTTTGTCATGTACGACTAGTTTGTAGTGTACCTCTGTTGACAATTTAAAGCTGAAAGCCAAGGAACGATGACGATGATGAAGTTTTTTGTAGTGTCCTTAATGTCGAGCTCTTTTCGTTAAATAAGATGAAGAAAATCACCAAAGCCCTTCGATGAATTCAACCTCATATGAGTTGAGAACAGATCGGCAAAAAAGGTGCACAGTTGGTGCTCATTGGAATACCGAAAGTCTGTTGAAAAGCAAGTCCTCCAAACTTCACAAATACATTGACGATCTGAAACTCTATTCCTCTGTATAGTTTTTCTTTGTTTCTGAATTGTATTTCACAAAGTATGCTTGTTAACATCTATGAATTAAATCTTTCAACTGAGATTTCAGTTCATGAGGAAATTACTTTTGACAGTGTGATAACGATCTAGAGTTTTTCATTTACACCTCTTCTTGAAAAGCTAGTATTACAATATTTTTGAAAGCACTCTTTTACGGCTTTCGAGATGTAGGTTAACAGATGAGAAATGGTTTTTGTAGAACATTTTGCAGATCTAGCGATGTACCGTTCTTTGTATTGACATTTGTTTAATTTCGGTACTCATTGCAAGGAGAGAAATCAGTGTCTTCACCTTTGGTTGAAATCTCAAAAGGAAAGCAAAACAGATCTATGGTTCTGTAATATCTTCTCCTTAGACAGAAATGTGTATGTTGGATTGCCTTGTTTCTTTCTTTTAACAATCGATGTAATGATTTTTACAAATGAAAATGATGTTATTAGGGGCATCATCTGCCGGACAAACGACATATTTGTCATGAATGGAGGACAAGTTTTTAACAAAAATTGGTATTTTTGGTATTTTTGAAAATGGATGGATGGTGCTTTAGTGACCCTCGTAGCTGAATAATTCGTTTAAAAATCATGACAATCACAGCCTTAATCCACTCCGAAAGAGAGTCAAGGTCTCGTTCACGTTTAATCCGTGATTTTCTGGCGTAGAATCCATGAGGAATTTATTAAAATTTAACTTCCAGTTGATGGATCGTGGTTCATGGAATTTTAGTCCCTTCGCAAGGATATTACGGAGAGACGGGTTTTCAGGTCTCCCGTTATGACGTTACCACAGGGATTATATCTGTAAGGTCACTTTAACATGAATATTCGGGTGGTTAAGACTTGAGGTCGTCGGGGAAAAGGCAAAATTGACGTTGCGCACGATATTACGACACTTTATCATTTTGCCCCTATTTTTTCGCTATCCTTTAGAAATATTTTTTTATTTAAGTATGATTTTATTTGATATGAACATAGCTTATCTTTTGAATGTTCATAAAGTGTGTATATCGGTAAAATAATCCAACTGCAACCAAATTAAAGAAAATTTAGTAGCCTTATTGTTTAATAAAACTTGATTTTTTAAGCGTAAGACGTAACATTGAAAACTGTTTCTGACATAAAGAAGTAATTGTATTTTCAATTTTGTTCGATGGATCTGCTAGAAATTTTGCAAGCTAACTCACAGCTTTCTGACATCATAGTATCAAAGATGTATCTTTGACACGGCAAGAGTTTGAAAAACATGAAGGTGGTCATTTTGACCCATAAGACCGGAAAAAATAACGAATTCATAATTCGGTGTAAAAGAAATGCCTGGTTCTCACTCAGTTTATATAGCAAATAAGATTACAATTTTTATACTGTAAAAAAGTTCACGATTTAAAGAATTATTAAAGCAAAATTCAGACATGTTTTACTTCCCTGTGAAGAGCAATATAAAAAACCGCAGGTCTAGCGGATTTGTCCACTGCCGTCAAAATCGTTATAACATACGTCCAACCAATATTTTCACACGTATTTTGCATAAAACTGTTTTAAGATAAATGCTTATTATTTGTAATAGAAAGTTAGTTCATTTCATGTACTTTGTAATGCTTCAAATTAAAATGTACAATATTATCCCAAGAAAAAGTTGTATATGTTTTACGAGGTCTAGCGGAATTGTCCAACGTTGATTTTTTTAACGTTTTCACGTGAAACGCGCCGTTTGCTCTTCACGGCGTGTTTCTGAGAAAATGTTGAAACTCTTCATATTAAAAAAAAACTCTTTGCATGGAATACAAATTTGAAACTCTTAAAAGAAGTAATTGAAATCTAGAAAACAAGTGTAATATGATTATAAATAAGACTTTTGATTTGTTCTAAAATATAACATGGCACTGTAACGTGTATACCATACCACAAGGACATATATAATGCATACAAGTACTCACGCTCCGATTTAATATAATTGCTGATACACTCTAATGAATATTATAATACAAAATGATAAGTAAATGGTGATTCAAAGTCTATTTATTTGATAGCAGATAGGTATTTATTTGCCTTTGCCATTTTTTTTGTAAAATTTGTAGACATGGAGTTTAAATCGAATTTGTGTGTGTAGAGATTTCAGCAAATTAACGTATTACAATACCCGAGAACTTGCATCTTGACATACTGGATTTGTAGATCAAACTAAATGATCAGAAATCCCCAAACCATACTTTTGAAGTTATAAATATCACAAGCCGCAAATTCAAATTAAGATACTAGTATTCCATTGTCTAAATTATAGCAGAGACATATGTCTCTGATTATAGAAAAAAAATAAAAACCAATTTTTATTGTATGATACTATAGTTAAAGAATACGCTATATAAAAGTTTAGAATATATCATGAATAAAAAATAGATCTATTTTGATACAAATTAATATAAATATTCAATTCGACCGGGGTAATACGTATATCCAAATGTCATTTTTCATCCGACGTCAAAATTATTGCTAGAATTGACGTTACGCTAGAGGACACCAATATCGTGCGCAAGTATTTTGCAATACACTTTCATAATTGAATATTTTATATGCTTTCGGTGAAGTAGAGGTATATGAGATGATTTGAACTGACGTGTCCTTAAAATATAAAGGTATTTTTTTTAACATTTTTGTGATGCAAAACATTGGAAAGGTTGATGACATCCAAAACCCTCATTAGCAAACTCTAATGGTAGGAATGAATAGCGTTCTTCTGCATTTGTGTGTTCTTTAACAGGGTGGAATAACCTATGTTGACCAATATCAAGGATAACTGCTTCTAACATGCATAAAGATGAAGACGGGTTTTCTAAAGATTCTTAATACAAAGCAACCAATTTAGTATCTGGCAAAGAGTACAGTGTTGCAGTCCTAGAGGTTTGCAAACAAAAGGATGTAGACCTTGTTTTATAGATGCATCGTGAAATGACCTCGTTCACGTCTCGTTTACGTCTAGGTACGCATCGAATTAATGTCTATGTCGATGATAGATTACCTATCCTTTCAATTTTGTCATTACAACCATACGGTATTGCAGTTCCTAATCCTAAGGGACCGACCATTTAACTTGAAAAAGGGGGGGGGGAGGCTATGGTTTTTTTTTTCTAATCTGTTTTCTGTGAAAAAAATATTTTGGCTGCCAACATGATGAAAAAAAATTTCTGAAGGAGGCTTTCTGCCCAAAAATGATGTTAATTTTGAAAAAAAATATTTTGTTGATACACGTGAAAAAAAATAAATATTTTGTTGATACACGCGAAAAAAAATTTTCTGTCCAGAAAAAAAAACATACCCCCCCCTTCAGGTTAAATGGTCGGTCCCTAATACGTATCCAGTATTGTTGTTTTTGTCTTCGAAGATACAAGAAAATTTAAGTCAAGTTATCATTCACATTCAGCTTAAAAACTGTAAAAAGAGGAAATGGCATGCACGACAGCTTCAGCACAGTTTATTTGCAGTATATATTAGTCTGGATAATAATATTTATCCTTGAACATTTCATGCCAATTGTCTGCAAGGAACAAATATGTTAACAATGGCAGGAACAAACAATAAACCAGCGTAAAATAAAGGTCATGATGCCAGTGTATGTTGGAATCAATTTGTATGTTAATACTAAATGATAGCCCCAATTACCAAAGATGTATTCCTGTCTGTGTATGTTCTATGGAAACTGGTATTTATCATCACGTAAACTGGTTTATGTAATAACCATGACAAGTGTAGTAAAAACTGAGTGAGCGATCAATGTAAGTGCCAATAGTTACAGCTGTTAATCATATGGTATAGGTAGCTTCTTTGTCTGCAGAAGTTTGTCTAGAGACTATATAAATGTTTATACTACAATATATTATGCGAAATCATTGGCCTTCTTTACAACTAGAAATGGTTTTATTTCTTTTCTGAGGTAAACTGCCAAGTTCGGTAGCTAATCAAAACTATGAAAAAGACAAAATGACAAGGTTTTAATTCGTGTGTCCTCATTTCTGTGTTTCTTATCATTTACACGATAAATATTTGATTAAACCTTTTATGGTGGTTCGATGCTCATGTTTTGGTTTTTCTGTAACTCCTGGTTTATTTTTATAATTTCCCTTTTCTACCCCCTTATGAACATTCTGATAAAATTTCATAAAATTTCATTTATTTTTTTACATTCTTCTATGGTGAAACTTATGAAAATTCAAGAGGAGGTCAGTTTTATGCAAATTTTCAGTCAATTACACGGCATCATTAACCTTTCATTTTTATTCGCTGAAATAATTTTGATTTTCTCGCAAATAGTGACATGAGAAATTACTTTCCGAAATGGCCATACAGCTCATTAAAATTAATTGCAGTCGGAGTTAATACGTGTTTTATGGTCTCATGTTCATTTACTCCATATCCTTTCGTAAAATATCCTATTTATTTTCAATTTGAGCAGCGACCTATAAATAATATAAAAGTATTGCTGAATGCATACAAGAAAAGAACTGAAAGAAAACCCGAAAAATAAAAATTTTGCAAATAGCGTGGTAACAAAAACTAACAGGTAGCTCCTCTATCTTATTAAAGTTAAAAAATTACGTGCAAGTAGTGCAGAGGGTTAGATAATAAGTGTCCAAAAGTGACGATATGTTCTGTAAAGAAAGACAATAATAAAAAACGGAATAATAGTGAAGTGTTGGGTATACTTTAATTTATCCTTTAGAGGCATGTTCATTTCACAAAACGATTCTCATCAGAAATATATATATATATATGGTAGACCGTAGACCTTGCTGGATTTTCCTATGTTAACAGGTTTAAAAAGATGATTTTCATCACTGTTGGCATTCGGGATCACATTTTCTACCTTTGCAGCTCACCTAACCAACACACTATCATTCATATTATATAGAGCCGTGTGCAACACTATTATCTATATACCTTATGTATCTTACCTGTTGCAACCTTATCCTTCTTCTATCTATTTCATACCCACCTAATGTTCATGGTGTACTATGTTCCAACTCTAGATTTCCTACGAGGAGGATTGATTAGGTTACCGAAAGCTATATTTTTTATATAGCCTAGGTGGCCTAGTGGTCTAGGGCGCTGGACATAGTACAGGCGGTGTTGCCATAGATGACAACAAAGCAGAGGTTCAAATCCAGCCGAAGACCTTGCTGGATTTTCCGATGTTAACAGGTTTAAAAAGATGATTTTCATCATTGTTGGCAATCGGAATCATATAGACGTTACGCGCGATGTTCGTACGTCCAAGAACATTTCTCGTGTTTCCTATAAAAAGGACCTATACTGGAATAATAAAATATTATAATGAAAGTCAAATAACTGTGCGGATGTTGCAAATGAAGTTCTTCCTCACAAATTTATGACTTATCAAAATAAAAATGCATTATTTTTTAATTTAATGCATTTTCGTATTGATATAGGCGAAAAATGGCGTTGTCCCGCGTAACATTTATCACTACCAATAAAACATTGAACTTTCGTAATTTTTTCATTTTTAGTCTAATTCAAGAAAATTTCTTCAAATAAACAGCCAGGTTGGCAATCTTTAACAACTTAATGAATAATATTACTATGACGCTATTTGCCATTTTGCCAGGCAACTATCGACAAAGTTACAATGTGTCCCATTTCAACTTCAATAAACATGATTGTGAAAACAACACCAAAATACTCGCAAACCATGCTTAGCGGTAAGCAAATGAATTATCTGTGATAATGTTATTTTAGCGAAAAATGTAGATTTAAAAGGAAAATCGGTTTGACGTTGATTTAGAAAAATTATGATATTTTCATTTTGGGTGAACAAAATGTCCCCATGTCCAATTTTACCATTTATTGGTATCGATTGCCATTTTCGAAATGATTCCAATTTAAAAACCGAAATCCGCAGAGCGATGCGAAACCAAATAAAGAATGTTGTTTTTCTCATCTTTCTAAATTTATCAAAATTATCTTGACCCTCCTTTTGGTTTCCGAAATATTGAACTCCGAGAAAGGGTGATAAAAATGTCCCCCTGGTGTTTTTAAAACACGGTAGCAATGCGACGTCGAAATTTGAACGTTTTGAAAATTTTCTAAATGAAATACCCAAATGGCTTCTCTTTGAAAAATGAATTGACAGATTAAATTGATAATATAGTATGCACCATGATTTTTTTTAATAATGATTTAAAATTAATTTCCTGACAAAAGAAAACTGTGATCTCAATTAATAGAAGGGCGAAAAACACTGACAACAGATGGGCGAAAGACAACTGAGCGTAATTGAATTTGATTGTGGAGGACATTTTTTTAAATTATTTAAATTACCTGTAAAATATTGATGGACAATTCAGCGAAGATAAGTGATCATCAAATAAATAATAAGATATAATATAAATTATAGAAATAAATAAACATATTAGAAAATATCTCGAAATAAATAAAATGTTTATATTTAAAAGCAAATGTATTATAGTGAGATAGGAGACAGTTTTGTGGAAGATTTAATGTATGTTTCACCTAAACAGAATACCTGGAATTCAAAAAGAGCTTGTTTAAATGGTTTACCCTAATGAAGAAAGCACGACAAATATCGAGTTAAAACTGCCTAACATGCGTTGCGCTTATATTGTACTTGCGTTGTATTTTATTTTTTTTTTTATTTTAAACAAGCTATTGAACAACTGATCCATGTTGAAATGGTCATTTTAACTAAACGTTTTTAAAGTTATCGTGCTCAAGATCCCTCTTCAACCTCCCCGTTGGTCAGCCGTGAGAAACATGCAAATCATTGAAAACGGAAGAGACATTGGCAATAGTTATGTGTCGCTGAAATGTCCATCTATTTTTTCTCCAATTTCGCTAAAATGTCTTATTAGTTTCGCTGAAGTATACATTTTTTTTTCTTATTAAAAAGTCCTCATTTGATCACTGTCTACCAGATGCAAATCGGTTAAATAATAATCATTGTACAAACAATAGATTGCGACTTCCGATGAAGTAATTTTTATTATTGATTAAAGTGATATTTTTTAATTGTTTCTACTTTGATAATAATCTCCAGCCGATTTCGTTCAATTTTTAAAGGCAATCAATTTGTTTAGTAAGATTTAAATGGATCAATTTTAAACAAGTTTCTAATTTCTAATATTGTTACTTTTAAACAAAAATTTCTTCTGTTAGTTTTTAACATTTTACACATTTGTTTTTACTTGTATAAAGTTATATGGTTTTATATTGATATTTTATGTATTTATTAAAATTGTTCAGCATATTCAACAGTTCTCGCCACAATATAGCTGAAATATTGCTGAAGTTGGCGTAAAGCATCAATCAATCAATCAATCCAGTCGATTTAGCTATATCGTGTTTCCGTGATTCTTCCCTGTACGGGGAAAATTAATTTACCGCTTCAAAAGAAAGCCCAGATTTGGTTATTAATTGCCCGCGGTGAAGTATCATTTTGCGGTTTATTCTGTTCTCGAGTCCGAGGACAGAAAAATCCTGATATATTAGTAATTTATGTTTTTATTTTCATGAAATTCATTCCGTAATCGTAGGCGGGGAAATTAAAGTATCAGTATATAAGACATTGTTTTAAAAGAAACAGTGCGGGGACATTTCAGGATCAATAAAGAAGCAAGCTCAGTAGAGAAGACGCTGATTTAGAGAAGGAAAGACTTGCAATCATCATTTATTCATTGACAAATTTTCAATTATTGGCGATTTACAGTGCCGTGTTTGTTCAAAAGGAATCTTATCCGCATTTTATTTTTGCGGGGAAGAATCATGATACCGGTCCGAATATAGGAACATGGCAGACAAAGGTGATTAAAACCGTATTTTGTACGAGCGGCCAGAATGACACATTACATTTGCTTCTGTCGCTACCATGTTGAAGTCCGCGCTATATTTCAAAAGAAAAGTTTCGAATAAAGGAAAATATACACAATTCCATATATTTCTGAAACTGACCATCTCGGTCGCACTGTCAATGCTAGTGTGTTTTTTGTGTGTTCTCTTGCATATTATAATGTTAAATCTTAGTTTTGTCGTCGTTAGTGATGTTTGTCGTACCGATTTGTCCTTGTTAACTGTCTGAATTTGAGGGCTATGTGAGGGTTACAGAAGTAATTCAAATTGGTTTTGTCTATAAGGGTTAGAAAATGACATTAAGCAATCAGGTACCGAAGAGATCTTTCATAATCATGCATAAACTACCGGTTAACGGGTGGTATATGGAACAGGACATGCTTACGCTTCCCACGCACCTGATGACACTCAAGTTAGTGTTCTATTTGCGGTATTCGTGAAGTTTGTGGGTGTGTACATAATGTATTTAGTCTCCCGTCTTCTGGTATTTGCCTTATTTATTGACTTTGATTTATGTAATCTTGTGCTTTGTTCCTTCTGTATTCTAATGCCGTTGTTTCCATATTACCTTAGCTTAACTTTGTGATGAATATTTCAGTTATATAGATGAGTTTCCGAACATTTTGCTAAAATCGTGAATATTGTAAATGTGGACTGAAATATGTTAGTGTGGCAGACGATTCTCCTGATGTCTGTTAGGAAAACGATAAATATTGGAAGGAAGAAAAATTTAACGCTAGTCAGAAAATATACTTAGACAGGGGAAATGTTCGGTAACTTTAAAAGGGTTGCTCCAGAAATTTGCTGTCCAACATTTTTGTGTTAAGTGGCAAATGACTAAATACCGAAGTTACTGTGAATTTACTTTCTGCATATGCACATTTCGACAACTTATGTCTCATCAGTGAAGATAAAATCTAAACGTTTGGAAGACCATAAACTCAAAAGGTGTTTAAAAACTGATAGAGAACAAATAACCAAAGTGATCTATATTTAAAGCCAAAAATCAGCTAAGGACAGAGCTTTGCATGAGGGAGATACTCCTTAGTTTTCAATAAAATTTACAAAATTTTAGATATTGGAAGGTTTCAAAAATAATCGGCTTTCGGGTCAGCACCGAAGTACTGACTACTGGGCTGGTGAATACCGTCCACCAGCAGTGGCATCGACCCAGTGGTAACAAATAACTAAATACCGAAGTTACTGTGAATTTACTTTCTGCATATGCGCAAAACGAACAACTCAAAAGTCTCAAAGAAAATTGCGTAATAACTGTATTGTTGTACACGACTATAAGAAATCTATCACTGCAAATGCAAAAAAGTTAGAATAACAACAGTCATATGTTCAACGAACTGATGTTTAATTCAAGTTTGTATCATTTATACACTTGCTATTCTTAAAGTTAAAAGTGTCGAAAGTTTGACGAAATTCAGTTCATTGTAACTGAGTTTTTCTTTGTTTTTAGTCCAATCAATTTGTTTACTACTGATAAAGTTTAACGTTTGATAAACACCACGTTACAGAAATTACTGTAAATTATCAAACGAAAATTACTATGTACAATTTAGCATTTTATGTTGATAACGTCATTTTTCGTGATAACGTCTGTTACGCTTATGTGTACGAACATCGCGCGTAACGTCATATTCTATCTTTGCAGCTCACAAACAACACATTATCATTCGAATATGTATATATATATATATATTCAGTTGTTTCTTTTGTACCGCCATCGAAGGCGGATCTTTCGGACAGCTTTGAAAACGAACAGTTCTGTTATACTCACACAATAATGTTTCTGAAATAGTTTGAGGTATACATGTATTTGCAAAATATATGGATATTACTGTCATGTGTAACTCATTGACAATCATAAGCAAAACAATTAGACACATTATACAGTCAGTACAAAGGAGTAGAGCCACGAAGGACCTAAAACGGCCTAGTAATTTGACCAAAATTGAATCGTCACATATTAATGTTAATAGGTCACCATTTCCATCCTTGTGTATTGAACGTTACGTATGTGTGTCGTACTCACGTTTCGATGACGTCATAATAGGTAATGACGGTCGACGTTTAGTGCAAATATGGCGATTTTGCGAAAAATTTGTATATTTCAAACGCATTTTCAAAAATTTCAGTTTGGCCACACCCTTCGACCAAAATATTTTTCTCTTCATTGAATGGAAAAACAAATATAAAAGTAAATTCGAATGAGAAAATTTTGGTCGAAGGCTGTGGCCACTCCGAAAATTTAATTTTTGCAACTTCCATGTACGGCAGAAGACACAAGAAAGTAGATTTTTTAAACATTTTAGCAGGCGTTTAACCGAGAACTCCAGATCGATAACGCCACTAATGATGTCTATATTTCTACAACAAACGGCACTTTAAATGATTATAAAATAGATGCATTTCTAACTTGTATTTTTTGCACAAATTTTATTTCACTTTTAATGTATATATCCCTGCTCTGGGATAGGGGTAAAAGGAATAACTGTGACTCCTCTTTTTGGTTGTTTACAACTTCCCGTTTACCACTTAAGCGCATTTTTTTCTTCTCATGTATGATAAAGGGAACATTTTTTATCAATTGTTCTCTGCAACTATATATAACAGTCACTGATATTTACTATGGCTATACTCAAAACTACCGAGCTTACGTATGTAGACAGTTTTGGCTCTGAAATCCGAGATGGGATGAATAAAATATAGGATAACATA
>MJUU01066766.1:93582-103933 GCA_002080025.1 Modiolus philippinarum
TCTGAGACTACTTGTCCAATCGAACCATACTTTGTCACAATTGTCCTTAGTTGGTCCCCTTTTAAAAATGTGTCCGGCAAGTCCCGATCAGATCCTAGATGCCACCAGCGGGGAACGCAGTTTAACATTGGACCCTATGGGAAAACACATTCAAAGATCATCTCCTCTGACACAGTGGGCCATATTACATCTAGGTTTATTATCACACTAGAAAATGAGACCCTTTATCACTGAGGTTATTGTCTATGCTAGCTTTGGACCAGGTGAGCTGCAGCCTCTTGAGAGCCTCTAGAGTAATATATGTAAATGGTATCAGGGTTGATCAATGTTGAAATAATGAAAATAATGTCGTTTTTGTGACCTAACAAAGTTGGGTAATTTGGAAATATATTTTGGTAATGATAGCCACCTGGAAATTTTAATATAATTTTTGTTTGGTGCATACAAGACAGACAACTTTAATGCGTATATTTATTTATCGTCCTTCCCAATGGTCATATCAGCCTGCAGAGTCTTTACGAAAAAAAAGTTTTAACATGAAATCAAACGGATAAAAATCTACATCTATTGGATTTTCTCTTTCCGATTATGCATTCAAAAATCAAAATTACACAAATAGATTAACTAGACGTCAGAAAAATTGTACAAACTTGGTCGTTGATATATCCTGCAGAGCTTTGACGTTTTCACATTAAAACGTCATAAAAGTTCCAAGGAATGATAGAATATCGTAACAACCAAAGGTTGCTGCAACATTCAAAATCGACATTAGTAGTTCGGTCAAAATATTCATTCATTAACAAAACCTTTGCCAATAAAATGATAAAAAACATGATTTTGAAGCTGAAAAATGCTGTAAAGGCGAGAATGACATGTATGCCGAATTTCCCGCGCAACTTGGGGAGAATTTGAAACTTCAGTTCAATAATTACGCTCACTCGCCCCTGTGCTACTAATTCTGGCTCACGAGTTGATATTTTACGATACATAGCTGTCAAGAGCCCGATTACATATACATGTTACATTTTCCTGGTCAGTAAGTACTCCGTTTTGAGAAATAATTGTTTTAATATTTTAAATGATATTCAAATATTTCTGTCTTCCTTTGCAAGAAGCCAAAATGATTTTTTTATCCGAGTAATTTCTGAAATATTCATTAAAATTGCTGTCTGTTCATATAAAGGTTCCCTTATATAGTTCGAACTATAACATTCATTTCAAAATGGATTTCGTCTTCAACAGATAACAAAATACCAAAGTTACTGTGAATTTGTTTCTGCATATATGCGAATTTCGACAACGAATGTCTCGGTGCATATCAAATCAAAACATTTAGAAATCCATATACCAAAATATGTGTAAAAGCTGATAGAGAACAAATTACCTATAGGGTCTAAATAGTAAAACTTAAATCAACTAAAAGCTATGTAACAGGGATATTGTTTGCATAAATTGCACGCAAGAGAGCTTTTACAGTGATTAAGCATAAACTAGCGAAAATAATATTCTTGACAGATCCGCTCATATATGTTTTTTCTTTTTTTTAGAGGATGAACTAGCATCAGATGACCCATATTCATACTGGAGTAACAACATTCCACAAGCACAAGCTTTAGCTGCTGCTGCTCCATCGTTTGGTAAATGTTTAATATCACATGATAACCGGATCTAAGATATCCAAAGTTTCAATTGAAAAGAAGCATCCTTTTGATCAATGCGAGAGGATATCTCTCTCAATCTGTTGTCTCAGATTTATGGAGAGAGATGATAACGCTGAAAGAACCAGTTAATTCAGTTACCTCTTATGTGAATAATCCCTTTTTGTTATTCGTAAAAACTGTATTTTTTGTTTTTTGTTCGATGTGGTAATCCCTCAAAAACTGGATACAGGATACAGGAGAGAAGAAAAAAAAACTGCATCTAAACACCACGAAGAGAGTTCAGTTAATAAAAACTATGTAAAGGGCATTGCATGACTGACAGTACTATTTTTTTAAGATGATCCTTTTCTTCGGCTGTTTTGTTTAACTGCATTTATTTATGCTCGAAAGGCATTTTTAAGTATTTTTACGTTTTCCTACGTATTTTGCGGTGAAAAAATGATTAAAAAAACTGTTTGTCATAGATTTTATTATCATTATTTTTGTCCGCTTAAAAATATTGCAATAGAGAAGACCAGTAACTTGCGTAAATTTCCCCTTTAAAAGATCGAATAATGGCTTCTTATCCCTTACATCATAACCAAACTAAAAGTTTCTGAACGAAATTATGGATTCTCAAACTGCGAGTGAGCGGAAGGACTTCTACTTTCAACACGTCCTTCGTAATGTTGCAAATATTTTTCTCATTAGGAAAAATATAAGCCTTTCAACAATAGCATTGAATGAGGTGAAAATTAAGAAATAGATCATTGACAGCGGGCTTTATGCGAATTAGAACATGGTGATACCTTATATGTGTTAATATTTTATACCGAGCGATAGCGAGGTATAAAATGAAAACAAATATAAGGTAATACTATGTTCTAATTCGCATAAATCCCCCTGGCAATGATCTATTTCGATTCTAATATGTCTAAAAACTGTTTTGAAAATTCGAAACGGACCTAAGAAGACACTAGCAGGCGCCATATTGATGTTATGAAACTTAATAAAAAAGACATCACTAAACATCAAGCTAAGCACATACATTTTACTGAAAATAAATAATGGTCATTCTATTAATCTTAAGTTCCGTTTTAATTGCAAAAACTTAAACAATGACAAATTATTGTGTTGTTCCAGTTTGAACGTATTTCGGCCGAGATTATGACGTCTGATTTTTTATTATGACGTCATCGGAGGGCTCTATGCTTATTAGAACCCTCTTGTGTACTCAAAGCGTATAAAGAGCGTCATATTAGAACTGGAATTTTTAAAGTCTGTGAATGTAAATAACAAAAAAAAAGCAAGTCTCTTTGAATTATTTTCTGCAAAGCGCATTTCGACAACTTATGTCTCTTCAGTGCAGATAAAATCCATAAACCGAAATACTTGTAAAACCTGATAGAGAACAAGTTACCAATTGGATAATGTAAAATGATTTCACTATTTATAAACAAGTAAGAGAGAACCGAACCGTCAGTCTAAAAAGAACAATCCAAGGACAATGGCAACGTCCGAAAAACAAAGAAACAAAGACATAACATGAGCACGGCACAGAAAAGAAAATAAAGACACGCACATATACAAAAATGAACAACACGGACCCAATAAAAAACCATGGGTGAGATCAGGTGCACCGGTAGAGTAAGCATCCTGCTTCTTATAAGACACCCGCCGTGTTGAACATGTAAAGTAAAATCAATCCGTAGACGAAAACCCAAACTTTAGTGGCAAAGAGAAAGATCTCTTGTCATCTGGGAAACAGATATCCCATAGCGGTCCACAAGATCGTGATGTCGACCGTAAAACTTCTGTAGTGATGATCTCAAGTTATGGGCAACATACCCTTGCTTAAGTATCCTATTTGTAAGCAACCGAGCTCTATGAAGGTAGTTACTTGGTCATTTTGGAATAAAATTCATGTTTACTAACTAAAATTTATGTCCAAAAACATTCTAATCATCATATTTTCGCTATAATTCAGGAAATTAGTAGTGTTGGAATAATACCTTCTTCGTTTTAACTTGATTTTTGTAGTTGATAACGACCCACACTTCATTGTACATATGAAAGGCATTTCAACGTCAATATGTTTTGATATCATGGGAATTCCAGGTGATATAATAAATCTAGTCAGAGATGAAGTTTCAGGTAATTATTGTTAATTGTAATCTAGTAAATAAACAATGTAATGATATGGAGTTAATGCACATGAAACAAAGTCTCTACAAATACATTGTTAAAGAAGCAAAGGAAAAGTTCTTTTATTGTTACTCTTCATCTTGAGGTCACCATGAGGCCGTCAAAATTGAGCTTTGTCGGTTTTAAAATAATATGTCACATTTTTAATGCAAGAAGTGTATACAGCCGTTATTTCAGACCTATTCGTTGTAATACAATCGCCGTTTCAGAAACCAATGCGTATGGGTAGAGCGAATATCAAAATATTTTGACTGACCCCGATTTGAATAGCATTTAATTATTATTTTGTGCACAAAATTTTGTACTACGATCAAAATTTCTTGAAAATTGGAAAGCGAATCTGAAGAAAAGACGTGAACAGGGTATCGTGAACATCACCAGTCATGAAAAAAATATACCTGAAACAAGCCAGGTCAAATAGTTCATAGATTTGTCAATTTGTTGCTAGGTTCAGTAAATTTCAACAAATCAGTGACACATTGATAAACCCTTCATTATTGGCCGATTCACTTCTGGAAAGGAATCCGTATTAATTGGCCTTTATATGTAACCCAATCCAGTAAAATGCTAACACACCGGTCAAACATTGTCCCTTACATCATAATAGTTAACGAACATGTATTTTGAAAGTTTTGCAACTATCAAAACATCATTTTCAACGTTCAGCTGTTTCTTAGGTAGACAGAGTGTATTTTCATAAATGAAAAAAAAAAAAACGTTTGGAAATTGACACCCATACCGTACAAAAGTCCAGTAGTATAAAATGTAAGTATCCCTTAGCTATTTATCGGGAAACTTGATCAGTTATATATCTAAGAGCAATAAATGTTAAAAATTAATGTTTTTACACACAGCTTATTCCAATATACACTGTAAAAATGGTGTTTACATTTAAAACACAACCCTAAACTCTTTTTTGTTTTTAAGCATCTAAACATGTTTAGTAGCTAAGAAAGTGGTAAGATCTTAAACATGTTTAGATATTAGGTGTTTAGATTTAAACATGTTTGGACTCATTGTGTTTTGGTTAAACTTTTTTGACTTGGGGTTGGGGGAGTTTTCATTTATTAAAGAATATTCTTTTCTTCAGTCTTGTTCCATTCTAGGAAGTTGTCAACATTTCAATCCACAAGTGCAGCTTCCATTACCTAATACACATTAAAAGAAAATTAAATATCGTTAAAAATATTCATGCAAAAATAGTATTCAGTCCCTTCAAATTAAAAAGTGCTTGTATCAAATAAATGTCATATATATGGAAACATTCTTAAAAACATTTCCTAGAAATCAAATGTATATATAAAGTTACGTGTACATGAGAATGAGAGGTCATTGTCAAAATCAGTGCAAACGGTATTTAAAAATAAAGAAGAAATTGATAAATCAATAAGTATCAAATTTATTTAACATCAGATAGTATCAAATACATAACTCCAAGAACAAAATGTATGCTTTAAAACAGTATCTCCTTAGCGAAAGAAGCTGGGTTCGTCTTTGTTTATCGCCACGTTTCCTTTTTCAAGAAAACCTATTAAACATTAAACATGTTTCAAACATAAAGTGTTAAGGATTTAAACATATTCCTAAACATGTTTAGATCTAAACATGTTTTAAAAGTGTTTAAAATCTAAAGATCGTTTTGACAGTGTAATATTAATGTTTTGCAGGTATTGTAGTAAACGGAATTATTGTTTCTAATAAAAGGATATTTTCTCGAAGAAAGAGAAAAGAAGATATAAACGACAATCCGGAACTAAAAACATATCTCGGAAGTATTATTATATCCGGAAAAGGAACCCACATAAGTATAACACCGGAAAGATGGATACTGAATGGTGACGTACATAAATGGGTTCCAAATGAAGCAATGACATCGTATAAAACAAAATTAGTGACAGACGGTACTGGGGATATGATAATTGTTGCGTTTCCAAATAGAATTACATTACTTGTAATGCGACATATGAGAACAAAATCACAAAAGCGTGATGGGAAAGTAGATTTCCTTGGATTTTATATTGTAGAAGACAGAGGATTTTCTGCATCATCGACACATGGTTTATTAGGTAATATTTCACTTTGCCGTCTGGGCTTTTCTGTGTTAAAATGTAAAAATCTATAGGAAATTTTAGTTTAAGAGTAATTAAATTGTTTTGAAAGAGCAATGATGGAAATATAAAAGCGCCTACTGCTTCCTCGAATCTCAAAAACAAAAAAACTTCTGGAAGTATTTAAACATCAAAATACCGAAGATACTGTAAATGACCTTTCTGAAGAGGGCCGTTTGATATCTCAGTGGTGTTAATTAATTCAGAACAAAGGTTGCTGAAGCCCTTGTTCAAAGAAAATTATCTTGCTTATCGTAACAAATGAGATACAAATGTACTATTATACATAAATGCCATAGGGATGTTACTACGGATAAACGAGAATTTGTTAGTATTTTTAAATCGCCAATTTTTTAAATCATATACTATATTCATGACCTTAGGCCAGATATTTCAATGGACAAACATTGGTGAAGAAGTGCACGTGTCTGACAAGTATTAAGTAAATGATTTCGGTCTTTAGAATTACAGAGAGTAGAAACGTTTTACGTTTTGATTATATTACACATTATTTACATTATTGCCTTGTCTCTGGACTTTGATTTGTGTAATCTTGTGCTTTGTTCCTTTGGTATTCTACTGCAGTTGTTTTTTTACAATACAACAAACAAGGTAATAACACATTAAAACTCGCCGTTGTCTATAGTGCACATATCTTGCTTCTGACTATCTGTTGAAAAGGCTTTCAAATATTCTTTATTTGACATTGTCTGATTATAAATGATTTTTTTCTTTTTATTACAGGGCAATTTTTATACAGAAAGGTAACACTCGAAAAGAAAAAGACTCTTAAAAATGGACGTATACGTGGAAAATTAAAAGTGTATGGCAATACAAGACGGCCACGTAAAGTAGTAGCATCGTTAGGTAGTCGTTTAAATCTAGCAATAAAGGCAAAGGTTGAATGTTGGATGGTATCAAATAATGGCAAAAGACTATTGGATGGCAATTACATGGACTATATAAATAGAAGAAATGTAACAGACTATATCAATCGACTAGGTGGCGGTTAAATATGAACTTTATATATAAAAGGTCAATCTACCAAATATGTTTGACAAAGGGCACTGCTGCTAAAGTTAGTAATGTATATAAACAACAGTTGTATGATATTTATATTGTAAATATAGAAAACTGGCGTAGTTATTACTACTCTTGGTATAATGCAATGTAAAAACATGGACAATGGTGAAACAATTTACTATTAAGCTAGCATAGATATTGCTACAAAATAGTGTTTTGCACAAATTTAATGAAAAGATAAGTAAAAGATAGCAAGTCTCACCGTATCAAATGTGTAATCAATCCTTGTCCAATATCATCCAAAGAGCTTAAAAAGTCAAATGGACTGCATTGAGCAACGGTTGACAGCATGTTTATACACGATGTTATTTCTCATGTGTAAACCACAATAATATTAATTTACAGAATTTAAAAAAGTCAAATTAAAATTGAAAAATAAAAAAAAAATCAGAAATTTTGACAAAGGTTGGGTTGTAATAAACTTTATGTGAAGCAACTTATTACATATGCGTTGTGGTCTCGTGTACATCTATATTTTCGCATTTTGTATATTGTATTATAGAGGTCAGACGATCAATAAAATCAAGGGGTATAAAAAGGGGACTGAAGATGAAACGGATATGTTTTGGATGTCACAATATTCGACATAAAATTAATGACTACGTGTTTGTGATAAATAATCAAGACATAGTTGAAACAGATTTTCTGTGAAATACATACACTAGTCAGGAATGAAAAATACTCGGAGATGATCGTTTCATTTGAATTTATTTTCAAAACCTTATGGACTTAATAGTCCTTGAAAATACCACTCCTAGTAACTAATTACTTTGGTGCCTGAACAAAAACCGATTGTTTTTTTTTCTAAAATCTCCATAGCCTTCAAGAATTTACAAAATTATGTATTCTTTACAATATAGTGCACATATAACTCGAACTTTACCCTCAACCCTTTCCATTTTATAAATATAATAAAGAATTTCGAGAGTGAAAAATATTATAAACGCGTTTCTCTCATGAAATTTTTGGACATTTCGGAAATATAAAATGGCGGGAAACATTACATGGAAATTTTATTAGCGTGCGGTTTGTACATTGAATTACCTATTTAAGAATAAGAGAAAATATAATGGAAAGCTAGAATTTTCATTTCATCCATTGTAAAATTTATCAAAACTGCATGCACGTTTAGAAGAGATATATTATTTCGGAGGCATTCTCTATTTTGTAGGACACTATACTGATCTTTTACAAACTTTAACTTTAGGGTTTTGTTAAAAGAGTATAGAACCTTACTGAGCATGATTACATATTCTACGTTCCCAGATAGTGAATTTAAACTGTTTTAACTCTGAAATAATTGAGCTGTTAACATACCTACATCCTTATATTGGCAAAAATTATGAAATAACATTTAGTATGCACCTACACCAGAGGTTTCTGATGAATGCATCACCCGTGTAGTTTGGAATTTTAAAGGAAAAACAATGCATCGCTAAATTCCTACAAATCCTATCAAATTAAATCGAACCTGTCGAGATCATAGGAGTTGTCCTAAGGTAAAGCTCAAAATGTCAATGTCCAATGGCCATTAACATATCCAAAAATCAAAATCTTGCACATCTTTGATATTTAATTATTTATACAGTTGATCTGCAAAATTTCTTCTGATCTTAAATATTGTTATCAGATGAAATGATGTATCATATAATTTGTATAAATGAACTTATTTCACCTTTGCGTTTTTTTAAGTAGAAAAAGTGTCTATAAGACACAGATTCCCCGCAAACAAATTTATCTCTTTATGAGAGCCAAGTCGGTCAGGTATAGAATTCGTGAATGGTAACTGATTTGTGATGGAATCGGGGAGAACTGTTACAGATGATTATTCAATACATATTTGCCCAGTGATGGACTTAATAATTAAAAAAATATCAAACTAAAGGCACTGTTGCATACAACATTGGTCAAGTTTATAAAATTGTGCATTCTATAGAACTCACTAAGGTGGTGTATTTGATTAAACACCATTAAAAATAATGTGCAGTTTTTAAGAAATAAGCCGATAGGTCAGATCACCAGACTGTCAAAGCCGTTCTTATCAAGGTGATTCAAGTCATGTAACATCATAGTGATGTATAGCCGTTGAGCAATAGACCTTAAAACTAACAAAAGCCTCTCACGAGTGATGTATAGTCGTTGAGATATAGAATTTAAAATTAACAAAAGTCACTCACAAGTTAAAATAGCGTAATCAGGGCAGTACCTTAGCCGAGCGCCCTCGGACTAGACTTGATTACTCGTGCAGAGAACAAAAACAATCCGTGTAACGGGTGTTACCGGACAGTTCTGTTGTCACACTTGTTCTGTATCTAATTCCACTGATAATTATGGCCTTTAAGAAGGTGAATAGGCGTTTTGTTTGACCTGTAAACAAATGTTTCAGATTCCATCACTCGAAGTGGATCTTTGTGGACCCAGAACATTAAAAAGGAAAATTCATCGACATAATGATTGTTTTGTTATATAGTTATCTACTACATGACATCATGAACTGGATGTGAATACGTTTATTTATTCACTTGCACATTTAGCGTATAGTTCGAACAACTATATAACAAAAGTTGGTTATTAAGACATAACATTGGTATTGACCCCATGACATAAATAATACACAGAGTATCGAACTACATAATAGAATAATCATGGCTTTTGTGAGAACATCACATACTGGTTTACAGGCGTTGCTTATTTATTTTTACAGATAGCCATGATTTTATAATGTTAACAAAACACGTCTTTAAGACCACAAAGTAAGATTAGTCTTACACAATGCAGTTAATAGTCTATGTATCAATATTTTGACAGGATGATTCCTGTGAATCATTGTATGTTTTACTGAACATAGAATATTTAATAATATATGAATTTTAATAAATATGTTTTCACGAATAACACTATCTTATCGCCTATTGAAAATAAATTCAGTGTCGGTGATATTGTTATAGTCAAAGAAACAGACACTTATAGCTTTGGGAAGCTCAATCATCGTTGTAACAGCAACCAGTATTTCGATTAAGCTTCTTAGCTCAGTCGGTAGCCAAGTTGGCCCAAAATACAGAGGTCAAGGGGAAGTGTTAAAGTACGCCTAACCTTCATTGAAGCATATAGTCGATTAAGATAGGCAGTGAATGAAAAGTGCTTGATCGTACTGGGTAATGAAGATGCGACGCATGTCTTGTAATCTATAGTTCATTAGATCGGCAAACGAATAGCACAGCAAAAATTCATTAAAGGAAAAATTTACAAGCCATAGGTTTCATTATGTACCACAAAAGGGTTAACATTATCTATTTCAAGCGTAGCTCCCCTCAC